>JANHFK010006382.1:40146-55108 GCA_036250565.1 Sibynophis collaris
CGCCCTGAGTCTTCGGAGAAGGGCGGCATATAAATCAAATTAAAATAAATAAATAAAATAAAGAAGCCAACTCTTGGCCCCAAAACGCTTGCCCAACTCTGTTTGAAAGCGTCCACAAGGCCCTAAGCACACGTCTTTTAAAAAAATGTTACACTTAGGAGCATAAAATTTCTGGATGTAAATTGCACGTTCTGCAATCAGGTGCCACACAGGGTCAAAATGCCTCCTTTTAAGAACATTCACCGAATGTCCCATTTGGTTTTCTAAGAGAGAACTCTGTGCTGTGTGAAACATCTGCAGAACACTCAAATCCAAACTGGAATGCCAGTTGCCAGACCATGTGCTACTTTCATTCAAACTGTGTGCCAAATCCATTCCTCCCTAGTTACCTAATGCATGCAACAGCATGTAATTACCTCCCAAATACATGCTTACAAATAATGAAGCAATTATGTATATCACTTACCCACCATAATTGAAGTGACCTAGTAAAGCAAAGATTAATTAGTATGTAATTTTCACGTTTTGTATCTCGGTAGCCTCAGAGTTCCTAATATGTAGCATGTGACTCTGTGCTCTTTGGCCAATAAAAGAAATATTAGTTTATCTCAATGCAGGCTTTTAAAAACATGTTTATAGCATTCACAAAATGTAAAAATGCTCTTCTGTCTCAAGAGGCCATTTATGCCATAACAGAGTTATGGTATTTAAGGTAATGTACACCAATTCATATCTTATTTAATCAACCAAAGATTGATTAAAGGCACAAACCTATTGGGATCCTTTGTTACAAGATCTCTGTTCATCTATCCCCGGTTGGAATGAAATCGTGCCATGTGTCAGTGCACAACTAATGCCAAGAGGCAATATCATTGGACGCATGCCAAAGCACATATTCCACTCCCATCCCCTCTCTTCAGTCATAGTTCCTCTCCCATGGTTACCACTTATTCATCTTTTTTCTTGAGGCAATGGCAAGAGTAAGGCATCCATAACTTGTGTGCCCTTGCCCAGTGGAAAATTATGTGTGATGAATTGTAGTTCACTGGCAGAGGAAGGCTTCTAATGTGAAACATTCCAATTCCAATTTCTGGCATTCACAGACAGATGGAAAAAAGACTATTAACTGAACCTGAATCAAGAATCACAATCAAATAGCACCAGGATAGTAAACCAAGGGGGGGAATAGGAAAACTTCCTATATTGTCTGGGTTGAGGCCGAGCAGTGAGCAGATATGTCCACTGACAGCATCCTTCATCAGGGGTCCTGAAAATCCAAAGCCAGCACACATTAATCCCCTAAATACAGTGAGCATTATTCAAGACTTAGAAAATAAATTAGGTTCCACTTGGGTTCAAAAAGATTCTAAGATAGCTACCAAATGAGCCTCTCTTAGGAAGTCATTCTACAATCAAGATGTTACTATTAATCCCCACCCCAATTTATATCATTAATAAAACCTGGAGAAATATTTCTACTGAACTTGGAAACCCCAAATAAAAGGCATTTTCCCTGAGAATATATTCTTAAACCCCTTCATGGATTGTCATGCCTTGTCATGGCGAAAGGTTTATTATAGCTCAATAAAGCTGTGAGCTATGCCATGCAGGGCCACCCAAGACAGACAGATCATAGCAGAAGTTCTGACAAAACGTGATCCACTGGAGAAGGAAATGACAACCCACTTCAGTATCTTTGCTATAAAAACCCCATGGACAGTACCAAAAGGCAAAAATTTAAGGCCTGGAGGAACGTTGTCCATAGGGTCGCAATGGGTCGGACATGACTTCACAACTAACAACAACAACATTGTTCTTAAAATATTTAAAATGCTGTACATTTTAATGACATGACTTTGAATTTTATCCAGACATGGAACAGAAGCAGTGGCTTAATATGATCCTGCTGGACAGCTTCTATTAACAATCTTGCTGCTTTAGCTGGAACCAGCTGGTGTTTGTAAGTTACATTCAAAAACAGCCCTAGGTATCATGCATTTAGGTAATTCTACAAGGGGTAGAACATAAACAGACTGATGTGCCATTCTCTATCCTAAATTGAGAACAGTCGTTCTGTGCTATAAAGAGCACTTGTGACTCTTGTAATAATGTTGCTTTCATGACAATCTCAAAGTATGAACCTGATTCTTTATGTTGCAACTCTGGTCAAAGCGGGCCAAATGGCCTTTAGCCATTATCACAAACTACGAACAGTTATTGATGCTTATTCACTAAACTTATTTGTTTCCACAGCTTGGCTCACCTAGATTTAATGAAATGACAGCTTGACTTTGATGTTATCCATATATTTGTATACTATAACTCAGCCTACCATTTGCATAGACATTAAACAGCATGGATTTTTTTTAAAGGTATCTGTAAACTGCTAACCTCTACATCACATTCTGGAATCAGCATGTAAACAAAACACAGTATCCCCAACAATCGAAAAGTTTGATGTATCAAAGCTGCTAACAGCACAAGGCATCTTTGTTCATTTTCATTCTCATCATAGGGGGAATATTATTGGTTAGATGGAGATTTTTGGAGTACATTTTATCATATACAGAAGGCATCAAGTTCAAATCTTGGTGATATCTCCAATAAAACAACCAAATAAGAGATAATGTAGAAGACTCTGTCTAAATCCTAGAAAGCTACTGCCAGTTTAAGTAGAACAGGGCTGATAAAGGTGTGATCCTCCAGATTTTGATTGCAGTATTGGACATTGACCATTGGCCTCTGTGATTTAGACTACTAAGAATTGATGAGGCAAAGATTTCCCACTCCTGGAATAAGCCATGCTAGGCTTCTAACTTGGCAGGATTATCCTGCTCCCTCATGCTTTTCTTTAATGTTTTGTCCCTGCCAATCTATTTCTTACTTTCTGCCATAATTATCTACTCTGCCTTTTGGAACAGACCTTAACCTGTCACTTCAACCTGCAGTTTT
Organism: Sibynophis collaris; assembly: GCA_036250565.1. Taxonomy (NCBI): domain Eukaryota; kingdom Metazoa; phylum Chordata; class Lepidosauria; order Squamata; family Sibynophiidae; genus Sibynophis; species Sibynophis collaris. The sequence continues at coordinate 43,099 of JANHFK010006382.1, forward strand.
TGCTTGCGCCATCAGAAATTTTAGCTTCTTTTTTCCTTCTGAATATTTATCACTATAATTCCTTTCAGTAAAGGCCGATACGTGTTCAAAAACCAAGCTTTACTGATGAAAATAAATGTGTGTTCACTCCCTTTCCCAGAGCATAAAAGATATTCACAATTTTTTAGATGATTTTTCATCCCCACAAAACCATGTACTGGATTTTGTTGTAACTAAGATTAGCATCAGCTCTGAAACTAAAATCTAAGCATATCTAACTCATATTTCCAAATGCAGATAACAAGTGAGCTATCAAACCAAAAATAAATGAAGCTGCTACATGAGCTGGTGTAAAATTAACAATGAAGAAACTTCACTTAAACTGAAGGTAGGATTATTGAAAAAACAACAGCTATATTTCCACATCCAATGTAAGCATGAAACTGTTGAGTCCTCGCAGATACGACGCGAGGACTCTGCCGGCAACAGCAGGCTGGCGCGCCACAGCCAATCAGCGGCCAGCCTGCTGCAAGCGGGAAAACTACCTCCCTCGATTGGCTAGCGGTTGGACAGCTCCCACTATTTAAGGAGCTGTCAGCCGCATAGCCTGAGGAGAGTGAGCCTAGCCGCGCGAGTGCTGAACCCTTTGTTAGCCGAATAAAAGAGTTTGAAGTTACCTGCGTTCACGTCGTTACTCACCTCGCTGAATAGTTAGCAGAAACATTTGAGCTCTTGCCCAAGCTGAAAAATCTCGGTGTATAAAGAACAAGTATTTGACATTTCTAGCAAGGCAGCTATGTTTCAACAAGTTGTTTCTTTTGAATGTTTGATATCTAACAACAATTCAAAGGCAATTTAGAGGTTGAAGCCAAAACTCAAGTAGGTAGTATTTTCAGATTTATTGCACAAGAATGAGGCACAAGGGATTCTTATTCTTTACCTTTCAAGGACAGCTTTTGCATTGCCAGCTATTACAGAGATGAACAATGCTATACTATCCTTAGAAAAATCAGAGGCAAGTTATATTCTGCTCCTGCTATTGAAACAAACACATATTTGTCGATTCAATGTAGCAAGAGTTTGTAATAATGTAATAATTTTGAAAATTTATGCTGGAGGATATAATTTGCAATAATTTTTAAATAAAAATTGCACTAGATTTTAGATTTTTTCTTGCTGTTTTTTCTCTCAAAAGACCATAACTACTCAGGTATATCTATTTACATAATTTTTAACCCTATCACCTCACCTTACAACCTTGCAACCCAGTATGAAACATATAAGCAAAAATTACATACATACATACATATGCACGCCGTATTTTTCAGAGTATAAGACACACTTTTTTCCCCCAAAAAAGAGGGTGAAAATCTGGGTGCGTTTTATACGCCGAATGTAGCTCTGCCCAGTCTCTCAAATGGAGGTTTCGGAGGCTAAAAAAATCCTCCAAAACAGAACTTCGGTAAAGAATCCTCCAAACGGAGCTTCAAAGGCTTTTTTTCTGAAGCTCTGTTTTGGAGGCTTGCAGAGGCAGATTTTTTTTTTCCTGAAACAGAGTTTCAGAAGTTTCAGAGGCAGAAGACAAAGCAAAAACAAAAACAAACAAAGCAAGGCACAGAGCTCACAATCAACAAACCTGTTACTAAAATTCATCTCTGGGAACAGCTTATTGGGGGTATTCTGAGAGGCCGATCCACAGGCCAATCAGCTTTTTTCTTATTTTCCTCCCCAAAAACTAAGGTGCATCTTATACTCCGGTGCGTATATTATATGTGTGTCTGTGTGTAGCTGAGATAGATGACATAGCAATGGTTATGTATACATATAACTGTTCAATTTTAAAGACACCAAGGATCATACCAATTATTCATTACTTTGGAAGACTGGAGAAAGGACAGTACGTTTAATTTTTATACTGGCTATGAGCAATCAACTATTGCATATAGTTCCAGTCTTATATGTAATAAAGATTCTAATCTAGCCAAGCCATGCCAATAAATCATCAGCCTAATCAAGCAAAGAAGTCAAATGAAGCTATTAACTGTTAGGAAACCTGGGATTTACTTCTGAGACATGGGTGAGGAACCTGATAAACTGTTCATGTCTCATTGTTACTGGTAGATCTACCTCAAGTTTATCAAACTCAAAGCTAAATTATAACATATTGATATGAAGTTGGGAATTGGTGGGAACGAACCCGTATGATGTGTTGCAAAGATTCAAAACCATACAGCAAGCCAGGAAAGGGTCAAGACAGATTTTTTAAAATGATAAAAAGAGATAATGAGAATCGGCTTTACTCTTATTATCTGTTTTACAAAGTAGTTGGTCAGAAATGAGGATGATCAAGATTGAGTGAACCACTACAGTGCATGGTTTGTAGAATTTAAATTGCAAAGTTAATATAGAATCTGGAACAAAGAGATTATTAATTAAGGGGTCTGAATGCTTCCAACTGATTCAGAAGTGCTGCAGAGCTTAAAGCAATTGGACATATTTCAGCCTGAAAAGTGTCACTATTACAGTATATGGAAAGTGAATGCCACATGGAAAAAATCAACATAAGACTTCTATCTGCATTTTTAAAATCTAATATAAAAGTATGCTGCCAACATAAAGGGATAGAATAATGGCAAGGAATGTTAATTTTATATTTTTATCCTTCATGCACTTTTTGTATTTTTATTATTCTTATGTTTCAGTGTATCAAGTAGTTCTCTAATCCATCCAGAGAACTTTTGTATTTGAATTCATTAGAAATGAACAAGCAAGCAACCAGCCAGGACAATCTGCTATAGGCTGATAAATTTATTCTGTCCCTACCACTTATTAAATTCATTTGTACACAGTAACATAAATATCAGTGGAAGTGGAACAACAACCACTATGGCTACCATGAAACTGGATAATAATCATGGATGAAATCCAGCAGGTTCTGACAGGTTCTGGAGAACCAGTAGTGGAAATTTTGAGCAGTTCGGAGAACCGGTAGTGAAAATTTTGAGTAGTTCCAAGAACTGGCAAATATCACCTCTGGCTGGCCCCAGAGTGGCGTGGGAATGGGGATTTTGCAGTATCATTCTCCTGGAGTGGGGAGGGAATGGAGATTTTATAGTATTCTTCCATGCCATGCCCACCAAGACACTCCCACAGAACCGGTAGTAAAAAACATTGGATTTGTTAAAATGAGGATTATATAATTTGATGTAACTGTAAGAGATGAAACATATATTGAATACTAGGACTGTTTAAAGACTGTATCTATTATATAAGATATGTGATAAGAATTTAAAGGGAAATCGAGAATGATAGCAGAACATGATTATGATTATAAAAATAAAATGTATAATTAATTAAGTTGTGATATAATTTAAGATACTTTAGAGATGTAAAATGTAAATTGAATACTATGTAATTAAATAAAATAGTAAAAAAGGATAAGACCTGGAAGAAACACAGCAGAAGATGAGATGATTGATAAATCAAGGAAAGAATGAAAAGGTGATATAATAAGAGTCATTTAAAGGTAATAATGTAATGTTACTTTATGATAATCTGAAATACCTGTAGAATGTGTAAACACATTTTGAATAACTGATATAAGATATGTGATAAGAATTTTAATTTAGAATAAGAATTTTAATTTAGAATAAGTTGTGGTTGAAAATTGAATTGAATTATATTACTATGAAACATAAAGTATAAAATTTGAAAAAAGTAGAGAAAATAAGAATTTGGTTTGAATAGAATTTTAGAGATTGTTTTTTAAGGGAAAAAAGGGTGTGTGTGTGTGATGTAATGATGATAAGAAACCCGGGCAATACTCCATTTAGAAAGGATGCATTGTTTTATTGTTTGTGTGTTAGAAAAAAAATTGTTTAAAAAAAATTGGATTTCACCACTGATAATAATTGCCAGGTAATCTTGCAATTTGCATCTGATGGATTGCATCTGAATATGAATGCTAGATCAATCTACCCTAGGTCATTTAAGATCTGTTAACATCTTTCTCATCATTTCTTTTTTTCCTCTTTCTCCAGGGCAAATTACAGGAGGCTATGCACAGAGCACACATTTAAAGGGTTCTACACAGTAATAATCAACATATCAGTCAAAGCATTCATTAAAAAAACAACTCAAATTTGGCACCCATGTGCCTATAAATTAGAGATTAATAAGTACCCACAGCATTTTGTGGGTACTTATTTACCTGGTCAATAAATGTTCAATGAACCTTCATTGGATGGACAGCAAAAGTCATAATTCCATTCCATGGTTATAAAGAATTTGTGTTGTTCAGATGCAGCTCAGATAAAACCAGCCAATTTCCATAGAACAACCACCTTCTAGGTTTTCAATAATTCAAATCTGTGGAAACTGATCAGAACACTTTGTCTTTCAGAAAAGATTCTAGTTATTTGATATGTTCAGCAGAAAAGAGTGCAACTATAATCTGATTAGTACTGATTAGAAAGAATGTAGAATAATATATTTCAAATATTGCTGTCACAGAGAAACCAGAAATTACCATATCTGAGATCTATAATTTCATATGCACTATTGTGTGAATCCATAACAAGTCTATCAACTCTCAGCATATCTGCAAACTGTAATAAAATTCTCAGTAACTATCTCACGTACCATGTTAAATATTCATATACGTATTGCAAATTATATGGTCACAATAAAATCATCGTTTTCACTATTGTGACATAATGTTACCACTGTTTTGATACTAAGCAGACACCCTTGCACATTATGCTCTGAAAAATATGCACGTTTTTGCATGTACATTTGTTCGCACATTTTGTACAGTGGTGCAAAAATAACAAATGAAATGTTGGGCTTCATAAACACAAACCCAACCTTCTTACTTGTATCCTAAAATATGATGCTAGTAAGTCACATGGTTAGGGTGGTATGTTTTTTCTTCCACAACCTTAAAACAAATAAGATAGCAGCAAACAAGACATTTGAGTTGTGTTGGTGTTTGCTTCCATTTCCCATAAAGTAATAGTAAATTAATCTATGGATTACATTAATCTACAGATTATAATAAAGATCATAGAGTGCTGTTTCATAAGAGTACCTTAACATTCACAAGACAAATGATGGTTCTAATGAAATAAAGTGAAATATGAATGGAATTTTGTTTTTTTAGTCACTTCAATCTATAAAGAGAAGCATTTTAGGTTATCAACTTGGGGATTTACTAAATTTGGCTGAAAATTTAATAAAAACATTTCCTCATTACTATTGTCACTTAAATGCTCTGACAATCTAACATACAAAGCAGCTACAATTAGATAGGACTCTCTTAATTTTGACAATAAAAAGGAATGTCAATTGCTTGAGAAATTAGTTGTCTATATGCTATTAATAAAAAAGTACAATTAAGAAGAACTTAACTATGATTTTAAAAATCATGTAATTTATGCTATCTTTCTTTGCCACTAGCAAGAAAGTATAATAGATTTGGTGAATACTATAGATGTTGAAAAACTGTAATTCAATTAATAAAAAGTCTAGACTTTCATTCCTATTTTCTACCAAATATTTTATTATAAGTTTTAAGTTTTGTGCTATTATTAAAAAAAAAATAGTCTAGGACATTCTTTATAGAGCCTATATTTCAAGCTACCAAATATATGGAGCCCTTCTCACGATATCTGAAAAATTTTTGTCATGATCCCAAAGATTATCTGATAGTCTTTCTGAGAGATGTGAATATATTCTTGGTAGGTAATGTCCAAACTGTTTTTTATTCCTTTGCAACTTCAGGCAGAATAGCACTTATATACATCTCTGAGTGGTTTACAATGTCAGCATATTACTCCCAACAATTTGGGTCCTCATTTTACTGACCTTAGGAGGTTGGAAGACTGAGTCCATCTTGATCCACATCAGGATCAAACTTCAAGCTTAGAACAGCGTTTGCCTGCAATACTGCATTCTAACCATGCGCGAGCAGGAATTCTGGTAGCCACAACTGGAAAGAAATCAGTGGCTTTCACTAAATATTAACATTAGATAACAAATAGACTCAATATAACAAAAATGTTTCCATATCCTCCTTTTACGTATCAGAACATTCTGATCACATATATGTATACAGAAACACACAGCCTCTAAAGCAGATGGATAAGTTGTAAACAAAGCATACTTGTGATGATGTGCCCAATTCTGACTCAGTTTGGAATCTTTTTCATGCTAACTTGCATGTAATTTTACAAAACGATGAGATATATTTGATGAAGCGAATCTTCAGAGCTTGAGCAATTGTTTTCTGAGGCAGAACCACAACATGCTGCATTGTGATAATGACACTACTATGCTAAACAGCCAAGATGGAGAGAAATCTATTGAGGCTGCATAAATTCAAATATCCAAAATAATTAGCCAGCTGTTAATAACCTCTTAGAAACTGGAGCAGGCAGGAAGACCCTTATTATCTTGCTCTGGCATAGAGGCCATTACAGCATGCTAGGTAATGCACTACACCAAGCATTTTGAAGATAATTCTTTAAGAGTCTAGAATTCCCAAATAATGCTCATTTAAAAAAAAAAAAACACAGTAATTTCTTAGTACCTCTTTCCCCAAAGCATAAGTTTTCTTCTCCCATGACCAAGTTTTAAAAATATGATTAACACAGGCCACTTTTCCCACGTGGAGAGTAACTACCAGTCTCTTTACCAGCAATAGCCAATGGGATTAAATGCCTTATTGAGTTTTAATGACACATTCATTGATTTGACCTAAAACCCATATATTTGTGCCATGAGATGCAATTTTAAATAGGCCAAAATAATGTGTACTAGGAAAATACTTTGAAAACCTATAGCTCAGGAGAAGAAAAAGTATAGCAAAGTGCAAAGTGCATGCACGAAGGGAACTAGTGGTAACATTGATTGAAACCCATCCCTGGTGCAAAGCTACCCTAAATTTATTCATAATCCTTTGTGTTACATGGTAATGTAAGAATTAGACAGCATTCAATCACAGATGCTCAATAAACCCTTTTAAAATAGTATTCAAAGAAAGACACACATATCAAAATCAAGAAGGAGAATCACTAGTAGCACTAGTAATTTCAGACTCCCAGGGCTTTTTACCCCAAAGCAACCTTTCCCAAACCAGATGTTTTTAGACCAGACCTGCTAGCAATCCTAGAAGTATGACTAATGTTAAGTGATGATTGAAATTTTGGTCTAAAACATCTGGAGAACACCAGGTTGTCTTAGAGTGTCTATTCAGAACATCTGTTAAGTTTATGGCCATATAAATATTACAACTATGAATTACAATTATTGCTCATGAACTATTCAAGAAGTGTATTATTTTGCATTGTTTGTGCATAAAAGTTGTGAAAAAAGTGGGTGTCATAGAACAAGAGCCCACAATGTGGATGTTTTGTTTTTTAAATATTATGTGTCATTCTCACTTGACAAACTGTTAGCAGATTGCAGATTGAAAAAAGTCATCTATAGATTACATTTTAAAAGATCGTTTGGAGAAATTATCACAGGGGATATTTATCTGCTAAGGATTAAACTATGACAGTATTGAGAAAAAGCAAATACATTCCAATATAATTAAGCCAATTTTATCTGATTTTATCTAGGTGTTTTTTTTAAGTAACTACCTACAAACACCATCAAAGATGTTTTTTACTGAAGGTTCTCATTGTATAATTTGCATAACCATAAATAAACATGCAGATGGTTACACATGTTCAATGTTCACACCTTGACAGGTGTTCGTTCTTTTTAATCATATCAAAGACAGTTTCATCTTTGTATAGAGTTTGGTAATCTACTACCATGTGTCAGTTGAAGGCGGATGGGATGTCATGGAGATTGCTGACAAAATTGTGGATGTGTACCACTATTACCTTGTATTCCAAAATTATCTTTCCCATTATGACTATTGAGAGACAAATGGACAGAAGAAGAACGCATAACTCATAATTCAGAAAACAAATAATAAGCTTGGAACACAAACATGGAAGAAAACTGCAGAACCATTATGATCTAGCATTTTGGCAAAACAAGTTTTGTCAAGTAGTGATTTCTACATCAGACAGGAATTCAGATGAACAAGCAAAAGACTCTATTTTTGTGAATACAACTTCTCTACCAAAATTTTAGATTGTTCAGGCATTTTACACATTTTTACTAGCATATTTAACATTGAAATTACAGATAGACAAAAAACAGTGCTACACGAGAGCAGAAAAGTCATGGTTTCTATGACTGAGGTTATGTATCCTATTTTACTACCTTTGAGCACTAAGCTAAACTACAAAAGTCTTCCAATTAGGAATGTGTATGTGCTATATCTCAGCCACTTGTCTGTCCAAACTCAATTGGAATATGTTGAATTGGAATGTCGGAAAAAGAGGTGTTCTTGTTTTATTTGGGACTTACAACTTATAGAGAGTTGAACTTCTATTCAAACTTCTTGAAGTATAGCCTCCTCCAGATATTCTGGCTGGATCTACAAAAATCAGAGAAAGAACAAAGGGAAGACTTATGGCCATGTTCTCATTTTCTATCAAGTACATACATTTTCTATGTACTCCATTGCATTCGACTAACCTCTGCATATACAGTATGACATTGAGCAGTCCATTCTGTAGTTCATTGAATGCATGTAGGGAGGGTTACCAGATATCTGGCAAAAGCGGGACATTTTCTCCTCTTTGTCTTCATGTCCTCCTTTCCCTATACATACCTTTTAGATCAAATATTGTCCTGTTGGGGGGCATCTTGTGTTTTTTTTAATTTACTATTTTATTGCAGCAGTCTTTCAGGTATTTTGACCTTGTATATTGACTACGTCTGTCTCTACCTCATCTGTCAACAGACTTAACAGCTTAGATTTACATTGTCTAATTTATTTCCTGATTCCAACTATTAGCTTCAATCTACCCCCTTTAAATCTATTATCCCTGTAGCCTGGAGATCACATGACTTGTCATACATTTCTATGATAAAACTTAAAATGTACGGCATTGTTGATTCTACAGTATATTATTGCTAGGAGATACTCTTGAAAATTTCCAAACTGTTGGAAAAACATTTGATTGAAATTGCAAGGATTGAATACTGGTATTTATGATGCTGTAAAAAGTGATGTTATATACATGTAGGCCCAAGTACATATTTTTGCATTTTTTTTCTATAATTTTTGTTGTGGATACCAAGAAAGTTAAACAAGGACCATGTTTTACTTTTCCTCCATTTGTTCTCCTTTCTGATTGTCCATGTCTTCCTTTGCCGTGTCTGTCCATTGACCAGGATTTCCATAGAGAAAGGATTTTTATCATCTTATAATTCTTTGTTAACAGTATTAATATTATATTATATGACCTAGAAAATTTGCTTGACTTGCATTTCTCTCATTTGTTCTTTCTCTCTCTTTTTCCACTGTTCTGAATAATCTGTACCCATCATGGACAGTGATCACCAACAACCCAGTTAAATTGTGAGGGACAAGGCCATCTAATTGCCTTGCATTCATTGCAAGTCAGACAACAGAAAGTAAGGAAAGTAATTAGCAGATTTGTTTGCCATCTGTTAGGAGTGACAATATTTTGGCTTTGGCTTTCATTACAGATGCTGATCTCTTAATATCTCAAATATTACTAGTAAAGGCTAGAAGGAATTCTTGAAATGTTGGGATTTATGATTTTCCTGTTTAAAAGTAATGATCAAAAACCTTTGAAAAACAGTTATTTAATGATAGAAACATATTTATGCTTTAAAAAATCATGGCCAATTATACTTCCAAGGTCACACAATTCCATGAATTGCTTTTTCTGCCTCTAAAGTCCTTTAAATTCAAAACTAAAATCTGGCAGCAACCTGATAATAAAAGGGTATAAGATAATTATACCATTTATGCTGGAGAAAATATTTAAAATAGTATCTTCTTTTAGGATTAAGGCATTAAAGACAGTTCTAAATTTCCGTCCATGAAAATTCTAACCATAATCACACCAGTATTGTCACCAGTGCCAAATCAGTATTGCCCTATCCTGAAATGCTTGAAAATTAGTTTCCTATCTTATATAAATATACTTTTTTTTTTTAGAAGGCACTTTCCATGCAGATGTTCCTTAATCATATATTTTAAAAAATCAGCGAATGATTTTAAAAGCCTATTAAACAAAACCACCCCAAAATAGAATTGTAGAATGAAAAGAAGCAAAAGTAAAGTGATCTCAGTGAGGAAAATTTAGCAAATGTCTTGGAAGATTTGCTAGAGATTAAATCAGACTTCCCATCTTATCCCCATTTACTTGAGAGTAAGACCTATTGAATTGGTGTAATTATTAAAGTGTTAGGCTACAACAAGGGAGACCTAGTTTCATAATTTCAATCAACTATGACATTATTGAATGCATAGGACTAACATATCTGCTATCCAGGACCATCAATGTTAGGTGTCTATTTTATTGTTGTTGTTAGTCGTGAAGTCATGTCTGACCCATTGTGACTCCATGGACAATGTTTCTCCAGGCCTTCCTGTCCTCTACTATCCTCTGGAGTCCATTTAAGCTCATGCCTACTGCTTCAGTGACTCCATCTAGCCACCTCATTCTGTCATCCCGTTCTTCTTTTGCCCTCAATCTTTCCCAGCATTAGCTCTTCTCCAGTGAGTCCTTCCTTCTCATTAGATGGCCAAAGTATTGAGTTTCATCTTCAGGATCTGGCCTTCTAAAGAGCAGTCAGGGTTGATATCCTCTAGGACTGACCAGTTTGATCGCCTTTCAGTCCAAGGGACTCGCAGGAGTCTTCTTCAGCACCATAGTTCAAAGGTCTCAATTATTTGGCACTCAGCCTTTCTTATGGTCCAACTTTCAGAGGCATACATTGCAACTGGGAAAACCATAACCTTGACTATATGCACTTTTGTTGGCAGGGTGATGTCTCTGCTTTTTAGTATGCTGTCTAGATTTGCCATAGCTTTCCTCCCCAGGAGCAAATGTCTTTTAATTTCTTGGCTGTAGTCCCTATCTGCTGTGATCTTGGTGGGGTCTACAGCCAAGAAATTAAAATATGGTTGCTCTAGAAAACTCTAGAATGCTCCAAATTACACACCTGTTCCTTTACAAAGAATGCAGTCCCATCCAAAGCAAACAGTGGAACTAGAATAAAGCTAGATATGTCCTCAGTGTACAGCTGTCCTCTACAATTCAGTTGACCTATCTAGATCCACACAGCCTCCAGGAACAAGGTCAGACCTGGATGGTGATACACAAATACATGTAGTCCTTGACTGATAACCATTCATTCAGTGACTTTTCAAAGTTAACAGCAATACGAAGAAAGTGGCTTATGACCAGTCCTCACACTTACGACTGGTCATTGGATCAAAATTTGGGCGCTTAGCAATCAGCATGAATTTACAACAGTTGTAGCATCCCAGGGTTATGTGACTGCCATTTTCAACCTTCCCAGCTGGCTTCTGACAAGCAAAATCATTAGGGAAAGCCAGATTCACTTAACAACTGCATGATTCACTTAACAACTGCAGTGATTCACTTAGCAACCATGGCCTAAAAGTTCATAAAATTGGATATGACTCGTCTACCTTGCTTAGCAACAGAAATTCTGGTCCCAATTGTGGCCATAAGTTGAAGACTATAAGTATTATCAGCGTATTGATGATATCTTACCTCAGACTGACAGTTGATTATCCCGGCAATGCCATGCAGATACTAATTGCCATGAAGTAACGTGACCAACTTTTTTACAATGAGAAGGAGGACACACATGAATTGAAGAAAAAAAACATCGTAAATAAAAGAAACATTTTATTCAGTGTAAACAAAGCCTGACTTATGTGCTGCGCACTCTTGCCCACTATGCACTCAAAAGAAGTCTCCTGTGTGGAGTTCATGCGTCTCATAATCGCATCTCGCCTCACTGTACCGAGCCTTGACAAATTGTCATGTCAAATACAAATACGTCACATCACACACAACGGATCGGATTGAATATGGAGATTTACAGATTAGTCTTC
>JANHFK010006386.1:8017-21815 GCA_036250565.1 Sibynophis collaris
GGTGATGTCTCTGCTTTTTAGAATGCTGTCTAGATTTGCCATAGCTTTCCTCCCCAGGAGCAAGCGTCTTTTAATTTTTTGGCTGCAGTCCCCTTCTGCGGTGATCTTGGAGCACGGAAAATAAAATCTGTCACTACCTCCATTTCTTCCCCATCTATTTGCCAGGAATTGAGAGGGCCAGATGCCATGATTTTAGGCATGATCTTAGGCTTAGGGACAGTAAAACAGAGTAACACCATTTTTTTTCTTAAATGTTTAGCCTTTCCACCTTTCTTGGAGTGCAATAGAATACATTTATCTGCCCATGTCAGTGGGAATAAATATGGAACTAATGAGTGATATACAGAAGTGCCATTCATTATTTTCATGGAAAAAGGTCGCAAGCACTTATGGAAATTTTATATTTTAGATGGTTTACTCTATTATGTTTTGTTACATATGATGGTACTGTGACTTTAAGAAAAAAATATCTTGGGTTTTAGAAAAGCTTAGTTCAATATTTTTTTTCTCTCTATTCTTGAATTTCTGTGTTTTTTTCTTGCTATCCTAATGCATGCTCAGTGGTGAGTGGGTGATATTTTATGCAAAATACTTTCATTCTGTAAATAATCATCATTTTCAATATATTCTGTTGCCATTTCTTTACTTTCACAGTCTGCTTTTAAATTTTATACAGAACAGAATGGTTCTGTTTTGACTACTCATTCTTTCTCTTTCCCGGCAGTTTTCCAAGGATGATTCTTCATTACCTCATTTGTTTTAATTTTATGTAGGAGCAGATCTGACTGGGTAATAACTTTATGAAGATTAGTCACATGGGTAAAACCAATTTCCAAAATTTCATCATGAATCAGGTTTTGTTCCTGTACCAAATAGCCAATTTATAGTTTCCCTGAAGTTAAATGGCCAGTTAAAAAAAAGACAGCAGACAGTTAAAAAGGAACAAGTACTGTACTTATTTTCTCAGTGTTGAAATGCTACTGAAAACATTGTGCTTCTTGATACTGCCAGAAAAGCTGTCAAAAAACAGTTACTACACTTGGCTCAGCATTATTTACTGTCAAATTTGAGATCTCTGAAAATTATAGCACAAATAATTACCAACTTTAATACTTCATTTACAGAGCTAATCAGGATTTGTTTGTTTTTACAATGGAAACTAGTTCTATTTATTATTTATTTATTTGTTTGTTTGTTTGTTTGTTTGTATTGCCGCCTATTCGCCCATGGCGACTAGTTCTACCTTGCTAATTATGAATTTCAACTTTCATAATCCAGCTAACCAGAGTAGGACAGTTACAATTCAATAGTCAAACTTTATCAGAATGTTATATATAAATAAAAACTGGCTGGCATTTTTTTTAAAAAATAATAATTTTATAATATCTTACCAGCATCAACAGCTGGACATAGGTCATGAGGTGACTATGGATTATAGACCTTAAAAAACCATCACAAGCTTATATGTAGCATGTAGCATAACCTTAGGTTTCTGGGACTATTGACGCCAGTCTTTTATGGATTTTTAAAAATAATGTATTTTTTATCTTACAAAAAAAACCTTTATTACTTTCTGGCTTTCCGTTATTCTGTAATTTAAGCTTTCCTTGAAAATAATAATTTTCATTTGCTTAAATTAGTCCTCTAACCTCCTTCACTTTATAGAAAATGCATTCTAAGTGCAAATATGACTCTACTTGATTTCCATGTTTGTAGAAAAAAAAAACAATTTAGCACTCAATGACTAGAATGAAAATGAAATCATCTGAGGGTATGAAATTTCCCCCCAAATTCCATGTCACTGTATTTCTGTATATCTTTACTTCATTTTCACTGAATCTGTCATGAATCATAAGCCAGATACGCACTTTCTGCTTATCCCATTCCTGATAGAAAGCACCATTTCTTAACATACATGATGCACACATGATATTGTCCTCCACTCAGTTCCAATCCAATTCCTGCTAATTATTTTATACCAAACTAGTAACAACCGCAGTTCTGATGGCTTCAGCATGTGGCACACCCTCTCCTCTCCACTAGTGGGTTATTGTTCTTTATGACTATTTCAGAATAATAGAACAGAATAACAGACCTAGGAGATCTTCTAGTTCAACCTCCTGCTCAAGTGGGAAACCCTATACCTGTGATGGTGAACCTATGGCACGTTTGCCACAGGTGGCACGCGAAGCCATATTGGTGGGTACTCAAGCATTACCCCAGCTCAGCTGCAGCGCATATGCACGTGCCAGCCAGCTGATTTTCGGGGCTTCCGGGCCCACCAGAAGTTGGGAAACAAGCTTTTTCCAGCCTCTGGAGGGTCACTCTGGGGGTGGGGTAGTCCGTTTTCACCCTCCCCAGACTCCTAGAAAGCCTCTGGAGCCTGGGGAGAGTAAAAAATGGGCCTTACAGGCCCACCGTGCCATCGCGTGCCAAAAGTGGGGGGAGTGCAGAGGGTTACGTGAGCATGCGCGGGGGTTGGGGCACATTGAATTATGGGTGTGGGCACACGCGCACACAACCCCCTGCACTCCCCCTGACAGCAAAAAGGTTAGCCATCACTGCCCTATACCATTTCAGACAGATAGTTGTCCAATCTCTTCTTAAAAATCTCTGGTGTTGGAGCATCCACAACTTCTGGAGGCAAGTCATTAAATTTCATCCTAGACTGCAGGGTGTCTATTCTCAGCTAATCAATAGCTGAGGCATGTAGGAATCACATACCTGAAGAAGGAGGAAGAGATGAGGCTTAGACAATGGTTTAATAAAATTTGAATCCAAAGAAAAAGAGGTGATAAAATTATCTAAGAAGAGACCCTCTCTAGTTTAGTGAGAGTAAAAGTGAGGGACAGGACAGATACTTTAGATTTGTAAGACTCTGTTAATGTAACCTCACAATAAAGATAATGTTAGTACTCCTGGTTGTTTTTCTTATCTCGACCCACTCTCAAAGCTAATACATACAGACCCTACCAGCATCCAGACAATAAAGTCAATGCTTCCATAGCATTCCTGATTTAGTCCAGGTACATGTATGTTATTAAGTATATTATTAAATATCATTTGCATACTAAAGATACCTCATTCTGAACCAACAGGTAACTTTTTTCAGCAGTTCCATGTAAATAATAAAAGTATTTATGTTGCTGTTTGATAAATAGAAAGTATGTGAAATGTTCTGAAATTCTATAAAGTCAACTGTGGATTGTCTCTGATCCACAACCAGTCATGAAGCTTTTTTTTTTTTTGTCATGCAATTCTCTCATTCTTACAATGTGCAACAGCAGAACTCAAAGGATTTAGTCCATGAAATATTGTCTTTTTCTTCTTTTTTATTAGTACTGACTAATCAGCACATTAGCAGTTGTGTTTTGCTTTTACTAAGTTCTCAAATGATGCACTCTAGATAATTAATCATTATATTTCTTCAAAGGCATAATTACATTCACATTCTCACTCCCCCCACTTCAATTGCACATGTATGCAAAGAATTCTTAGGCACATTTTAAAAGACTAATTAACATCTCAAGTATATGGGGATGAAAGGCAATCTAAACTGATTTACTTTAATTAAAATAAATAAGTGAACAAATGAAATAGGAAGATGGACAGAAATATGTTTAGCTAGATTCAAAGTGGCTTTTTGTTCCTTTTCTGTTCTGCTCTGAGCCTGGCACAGAAACTGATGAGCGCAAGAATAAGCAGAGATTTTTTGGGTTTGGAGGAGATAAATAATTGAAAATGGCAAACAAATCAGAAAAGAATGTTACGTGTGTGTGTGAGAGAAAAACATGAAAGTAAGCTGCTAAGAGCTGAAACACCCTAAATGTACTACTGTGGCCCAGGCTCCTCGTAGAATTGGGAAGAACATCCAACAACTTTTTTTAGCCTCAAGTGGTCCCTGCTTGAGAAGAATCTAGAAAACCTTTCTCCTCTAAGTGTTTCTCTTGTGAGCTTATGAATTATCCATAAGGGACTGATCCAGTTGTAAAGGTGAACCAAACATATACATAATTAATATGACCAAACTGACATGGTTTTACTTTGCCTCAAAGAGCAAGCCTGTTTTATTTGCTGAACGGGTTTTGTGATATTCTAGTGTTGTGCAGTTTCCTCAAGCCTGAACAATGTTTTACAACTTTGATGAAGCTTCAAAGATGGTGGAATCAAAGGAAACATCCTTCTACAGCATCAGTGCCAAAAATTGACACCTTTCCTGGGAGAAAGGCTGTTGTTCTAGGAACTCACAATTAAACATTCCCTCAGATTAAAGCTCAGTTCCTAGAGACTGTAGAGATTCAGTCATGGAGATGTTTGGTTTTTGATTTTTTTCCAATCTCCTAGTAAAGCAAAAGTTGTTTGTCATTGTTGCCTTCTAAAAAAAAAAAAATCCTAATCTAGCCTATAGACTCTGGATTTTCTAGTGGTCAATTTTAATAATTACCAGATCCTATGCTATTTAACAAACAAACCAAAAAAGATCAGCCACTAGATTCTGTTGCTCTCTGTCTGGGGATAGTCCAACTCATCTAAAAGAACCAAACTGGGGAAGGCTATACTGAATGGATCTTTGATTTGATAGTGCATTTTTCATACCAATTCAAACTCATCTGCATTTGGAATTAAGAATAGGATTTCCAGATCAGGAACAAATTCAGAATGCAACATTTACTTTAGAGATTAAATACTGTTTTAGGAGTAAGATTATCCAGTTGCCTGATCTAACCTAATTTTCCCCGTGCTTATTTTTCCTCTTTGGCATCTCCAAGTACAGGAGCATATTCCTCAGTGGCAGATTCAGTTTAAACCTGAAAATAGAGAATTAGAAGAGAACCTTAGCAAAAAAGATAAACATAGAAGTTCCCAAGAGAACATTGCTTGGAAAAAAGAGAAAAATCTAACAATGAACTCACCCTTCCCAGGAGGGCTAACATAACTCCTGGGAAGTTATTGTGGTTGTTCACTCAAAATTATTGAAAACTACCTGGAGAGAAAGCCTGCAGTTTTTCTGTCTGGGAAATCTCATTAGAAGACACACACACACACACACTGTATATACAACAATACAGCAATACTTCATCAGTACTGTAATTAACAATATTCCCTCTTCTAATTACATACATACATATTAACATACTCCGCAAAAAACACATAGTAAATAGAAAAGGTAAATCCAAAGAAAAAGAACATAACAATTAAATCTTATTTATATCCTATATTTTACCTCTCCAGATTTTTCTGCCCTTGCAAATAATCTCTGCTTCCAGTGCTTCCTTTATTCTTTATATTTCTCACCTCTCTCTTTTTGAGGATTTAATCAATTCCATCTAACCATGACTTAACTAATTTATTCATTCTGTTGCTATGATCAAACCATTTTTTGCATTCATTCAACCTTTATTCAGCATCCATTCATCCTTGACCTTTCACATCTTGTTTTTCCAAACATTTGTTAAGTACTCCGTGCTGATTGTGTTCAGCCTACTTTTATGTTTCTCTTGAAAGTGCTGTCACTTTCATACAATATAACATAATATGCAGAGGTGGTATTCAGCAGGTTCTGACCAGTTCTGGAGAACCGATAGCAGAAAATTTGAGCAGTTCGGAAAACTAGTAAATACCACCTCTGATTGGCCCTGCCCCCATCTATTCTCTGCCTCCCGAGTCCCAGATGATTGGGAGGAAATGGGGTTTTTGCAGTAACCTTCCCCTGGAATGGGTTGGGAATGGAGATTTTACAGTATCCTTCCCCTGCCATGCCCACCAAGTCTCGCCCACAGAACCGGTAGTAAAAAATTCTGAATCCCACCACTGATAACATGCCGAAATACACTCATACATAGCAAGTTTCTCTTGGACAAACATTTGCCCCCAAAAAACACATGATAGCTTTTTATCAATATTAGACATCTTAAAATTTCTCCATTGATTTCCCCATCTTTAGTAAATGTGTCATCTCTTCAAAATAGGCCAGATCAGGAAACGAAGCAAGGATTTCAGGAATGCTACTTTACAATTGTATTGTGAAAGCCTACCAAAGTATTCCTTTGTCCTATCCTATAGCAAACAAAATTAAGATGGATTGTTTTGAATTTCTTTCTCATGCCTTCTTCTTTCCTGAGTTGTTTTTTACGTTGTCTCATCTGCTCTTGTATTCCTTCATCAAGAAGGAATCATACTTATGCCTCTACAGTCTACACCAAGATATACAGAATCATCTACTTACTCTAGTTTTTCATCATTATAATTGCAACCATTCATTCTGTGTTTTTTTTCTGTAAAACAGAACTAACTTTATATTTATATATGAGTTTTCAAATACGTATTCCTTGTGGCATCATACAATCTACCGGTATTTAACATTTGCAACAAATCTTTTGGATAGTCAGGCAACAAAAATGCATGCATACACATAGCTTCATGTCCCCAACCAACAGATTTTAACATTTTCACAAACATCCAATATACAATTTAGCATAAATACGTTAAACAGCCATTATTAATCCCCTGAAAGACTAAGTATAAAGCTATAAGCATTAAACTGCACTGCACTGTCAAATTTTATTCACTATCACTTGTCATGCTTCCATTATGCCAAAACAGGCAAACTGAACAATCTAATTCCTATTGTAGTTTTTTCATCCACTCTTTCTACCTTTCCTTTTGTATGCGGGAATAATAACAGCATTCTTCCAATTATCAGGCCTAGGTGAAGCCTTCGCATAGATTAAAACATTGCCCAGCACTGCCTAAGCAACCATATTTGTATTTTAACATTTTTCTAGTTACATTATTTGTGCTTGCACAGTTTTACCACTTCTCAACATTCGCACAGCATGTGGTACAACTTCTTTTTCACTATTTTTTTTTCTTCAATAGTAATATGCATCATGTGTATTTCAGTTCAACAAATTACTATTATTCCCATTCAAATCTCAAAAACATTCCAACATTTTCTCATTTCAGTTTCATCCCAATCATTTCATCATATTGATTCTTAATTCTTTTCACTCTGCTGGGGACTGCTTGTTTTGCTCTCTTCAGCTACTTTCAAAACAACTCTTCTAATTCAACAAAAATCACTCTTGAGTTTTCTCTCTTTTTCACTTTACGTATTCCTTGTTGTCTTTGATTGCTGTCGTCCTTTTGAAATAGGCCAGATAAGAAACAGAGTCCACAAGTAATCCTGAAGTCTACTTCATTGATATAGGCCAAAGTAGCAGGATCCTGAAAAACAATCATGTTTTCCTTTCCCTCCCTCTTACACTCAAAAGAGTCAAAGCAGTGTTGCTTAAAAAAAAATCCTTCTCCAAAGACATCTCTGTGGTTCTTTATAGCAGCTACTTCATATAATTTGATTTGCTAGTACTTTTGCCAGTATCAACCCATACTAAGGATACTGGCACCACACTGTTGAACACCCAGAGGTTTCATGTAGATGTTACATAAGAATGTGGAAAGAGGTATTACTAACTCTTTCAGAAATTGCCCAGAAGGATATCCTGATTGATAATATTAAAAGCTTTCAAGAGGTCAAGCAGGGCCAGAAAAGTTATACCAATCTATCCTGATCCTGGAAGAAGTCATCCAATCTCTTGAGCTGCAGCCCCACCACTGTAACCCAATAGGGAAGATTGGACCTGCCCACTTTTTTATTCATTAGGGAAGTAGCCCAATTGCATCGTCTGTATTCTCATCTCATCTCATCTCATCTATTCACTCATCTCATCTAACAGAATATTTGTCCTGCTTTTAGATCTTATTCAGAATGTTGCACCATTTTTCCTAGAATTCGTGTCTGGTTCTTCATTACCATGGAGCATAACATGGAAGTATCACTTATCTATGGATTTCTATTGAGGTGACACCATTTCATAGACCGTTAGTTCTATTTTATTTCTTTCATTGATAATTAAACCTACAATTTCAGTTCACTGCATGTTCATAATTCATTAATTATATTCCATAAGATCAAACCACTTCTATACATTCTACCACAGATATATACTGTAACTTAGAGATATATAAAGGTATATAACTAAGAGCCTGGTGGTGCAATGGTTAGAATGCAGTACTGTAGGCTACTTCTGCTGACTGCTGGCTGCCAGCAGTTCGGCAATTTGATTCTCACCAACTCAAGGTTGACTCAACCTTCCATCCTTCTGAGGTTGGTAAAATGAGGATCCAGATTGTTTTGGGGCAATATGCTGACTCTGTAAACTGCTGAAAGAGAGCTGTAAAGCATTGTGAAGCAGTATATAAGTCTAAGTGCTATTGCTATTGGTTCTCTTTCTTCCATTTAATTTGTTAATTCATAATTTACTTCTTTCACATTCTAAGTCACAATCTTCTAAATCCTATGATCAACACCAGATGGGTCCACAGATAATAACATCTGCCTCCAAAATGACTTAGTCAATTAAAGTTTTCATGTAATGGTTATAAATTATATAGAGGGGTTAATTAACTTAAAGGCCTTTTTTGTACCCATGCCATATGCAGCTTTCCCTGTTAACAATAACAATAATTCCAGTAAGTTTGGAACATATTTTGAGCTTGTCATAAGTGTAAGTACAGTTCAAATTTACTTCAAACCTGCTCCTACTTTTCTATGCAAGCTAAAATCTTTAATCTAGAGATTGCCTTGCAAGCCACACAGCAAGTCAGGTGTGTTGACCCATGTTCAAAAGGCCTGTTACTTTTGTGTTTACATAAATGTGTTGTACAGCTGTGCAACATTACTAGAATGTCCCTTACTTAAATCTGAGTTTGGTTGGAGCATAAAGCATCAATATATATAAATTAAGAAGAAACAGAAAAGTATATAGTACATTGTACAACATGCACCAGTGATAGGAAATCTAAATTAAATATTTCATTCTCTTCTGTGCAGTTGCTTTTTCATTCATGCATGCACTGTATTCTCTAGGAATTCCATTTTTTTTAGAATTAATGTTTTAAGCATATTCATTCTAATTAGGAACATGCTGCTTTATCTGAAAATTCTTAATAATCATCCTATAAAACTCAGTCTTTGCAAAATGTATACCAGTTGATAAAAATGAACCCTGCATTTTTCCATAATATACTGATTGGCTGAAACTGAATGGCTCCCATTAAGTTCTATTTATGGTTGAGTTCTTAATTGCCAAAATAGATGGAATATTAATGATATTATTAGTCTTGCATGCGTCTCCTGTTAAATTGCAGCTTGGGAGAGGATCTAAAATGAGATCACAGTGGGAGTGAAATGACAAAGCCACCAGTCACCCATCCTGAAATCCCACTCTAGACCATCCACACTATCTGCCAACCATGGTGATATTTAATTTCAATGAGAATAAAATCTAAAATAAACATAGCTTGCAAGAAGAATCCTTCAAATTGCCTATGCAATATAGGATTATGTTGCATGTGTAGTGGTTGGAAAAGGAGGAGTCAGAAACACAAGCATATAATTGTGTAGGAAATCTCTCCAACTCACTAGCCATATTTTCAAAACATATTAATTAAAAAAATTAAACAATTTTCTAAGATATATATTCATATATTTTAAAGATATCACAATTTCCAAAGATATATATTCATAACCACAAAGACTAACTTGGCAGAGCAATGGAAAAGAGATATGTACTGACTATATCAGTCTAAGAACTTGGAGAATACAGAAAATTAATAATATATTTTTATATCAGAAATTTCACCAAATTCAACCAAGAATGGCTTCCATGTATAATATATATTATACAGTAAAGCAAATGTATGAATTTAGAGTATGATTTTTAAGGGGAAAAATAATCAATCAAAGAACTGAAATAAGAAATATATCATAATTTTAAATGTTTATAAATATTATAATACTGTACCAGTCAGTACAATAAAAAGCAAGTTAAAAACTAAATAATTATCTATATTGTTTTTAGTGGTTTTTCTTCTTTCTTCATTTTTGTGGGGGAAGAGGTATAATATTATTTAAAGATTAGACACACACTCCCAAAAGGAGAAAGAACTTTGGCATTAAGCACAAATATTCAAAAACATCATTAAAATACTTTTATTGTCAAAAATAATGTGTTTTGATTTTAGGGTGAATTTTTCATGAGTGATATGCTAAGCACTGCCTATACAACTTAGATGACCTCTTTGTCCACTTAACTAATATTTTACTTTTGCCTCTCAACATTTTTTTCTTCATTTTTTTTTCTTCTTGAAAAAATAGAAAATGAAATGGCAGTACAAAGACAAAAACATCTGTTTGGAAAATATATTTGCCAGGAACTGACAATTAAAAAGAAACCTTTCTGTGTTTGTTTGTTTGTGTGTGTGTGTTTAAACGCTATCACTACCAGCTGTGGATCTTTCCTAACACAGATGTTATCTGTCTGAAGGCAAAGTATAATTTAAATAATCTTCCAGCATATTCCCTCTAGTACAGCAAAATTGTATGAATGGTTATTCAGAAGTAAATGCCATCACATTCCATGGACCTACTTCCATGAAATAGTATCTGACTGGCGCTTTAGATAATGGTTTCATATATTGGTCTGTTGGTGAGAAAATATGAAATGGTACAAATAAGGAGTACTTTTTTCATTTTTATTTGTCTGAGAGTCAGCTAATACTTCCAGTACAGATTAAAGATTTGGACTCCTTGTGTTATTATTTCCACACTAAGCTAGAAGCTACAATCATAGCCTTTGTGCTATGCTGAATCCTGCTCTCTTCTTTGCTTTTAACAAAAAAAAAAAAGAGGTGTCTTTCTATTATGTCTTTCAGCAAGAATGGAAGAATGTCTTTAAAATTCTACTGTAGGTGCAGGAGAAATTATACTTATCGTACTAAATGTATAATGTGGATGAATGGGGTGCCTCTCCCCGTCCCTTAAAATTAAAAATGCTGCTTCATATACAGCTTCTTTGCAGAACTTTCTAGAATGATCTTATAACTGTGCCACATTGTTTGATCACCAGAGCAATTTCAGAAAGAATTGCTGATTTGAAGAACGAAAAGAAGAATTCTGCACTGTTAAGGGGCTGCATGAGGCATTTTTAATGTGAAAGACTGTCTTAACCAATTTGGACGTTTAATAAAGCAAGAACTACTTTTCCTCCCTACTGCAAATTTCTAAAGAAAATATCCCCCTCTCTTTTGCTCGTCTTTATGTTTCACTCCGTATACCCCTAGAAAAATGAACAAAAAGAGAAAATCATGGGGGGGGGAAATAATTACAGTATTACATATTTTAATTCTTTGGGAGCTATTACTGACATAGGTTGGAGGCATTGTGAAACAATGTCTATATTCTGCTGCCTGCTAAAATTAGGCAGTTTGTAAGTCCTTGGGTTACTGTAGCATTTGGAACCAGAACTTCCATCACTAAGCATTATAAAGGTTACAAAGTGTTATAGAGGGTATAAAGGGTGATGCCACATTATTTAGTGATAGCAATTCCAGCAGTCCCAATTGCTGTTGTTAAATAAAGACCATGCTGGTCGTTAAGTGAGGACCTTCCCTGATGGCCACTTCTGACCTCCTGCCAGCTTCCTCATTGACTCTGGTAGGGGAATGTTAGAAATTGCAATCACATGACCATAGTTTGCTATAATGGCTGGAACTGTGAGGATCCATTGTAAGTAACATTTGTTCAGTGCCATCATAACTTTGAACAAGTACTGAATGATTGGACATAACCCAAGGATTACCCTTAATTCTTGTCAAAAGTTGTGCAGCCTATAAGTATAATATTTTATTGTTATATAGATAACAGTGTGAAATCACAGCTGACAATTATTTAGCTGTTGTTATTAATAATTATTGACTTTAAGACAACATCACATACAAACATTTTTGTTTACTGAAGCATTTAATGTGCCTTGCCAATTATGATTCTTGGCTTTGGCATCTTTATAATACCTGACTTATAACTTTCTCTGCAATTTTGCACCATTTTAGTTGACTGCCAAAGCAATGCTTTGTATGGCTATTCAGCAGTGAGCCATGCTGTGCATAATGAGATTTCCAGTTCGGACAGCAATTTTCCTGAAAGAAATCAAAAGTCACTGAGATTCAAAAACACTTACACTTAACAGGAAGAGAACTAAGTAATGAAGACAAGAGAGCTGCTATACTGTCATAAATGCCAATAGAGATGACAGCAGCTCTAAACTCTATGTTGGTAGGAAAATTTACACGATTACAAGGAAAGAGTACATTGGACAATAAATAAATGCAGACTGAAAGGAGGTGGAGTGTGAAATAGGCATTCAGTTAATGTTAACTCAAGGCAACTCCCTATATTCCACATTCCTTGTAACATTAAAAAAATATCATAGGTTAAATTTGTATATACTCCCCATATGTCAAGTCAGCAGTGACTACAGTAGTTTAATTGAGTGATAATGTGACATTTTGTCCTTGGATTCTGAAATTTGAGTTTAAAATAATATATGGTGGTCAATTGGATAAGAAGTGATTGCTCAAAATGGAATCCAGGCAAATTGAGATTTGGAGAGGATTAACATCCCTGGGATTAGTTGATTTTGAAGCATATGCTGCTCAAATTAAAAGCAAACGGCTACAATTTGATCTATGACATTTTGAGAACAAGGTCAAAATGGAAAGCCATTTTCCAACTTTGGATCAAGATTTCCTATGGAACAAATACAGCTGAGCAATTGTGACCTGCAACACTGATGGAAAGTTTGGATTCCTTTCCAAAAGCAACCTGACATAAATTTTCAGCAAGTGCAAATATAGAGAAGAAGAAGAAGAAAATCAAAGAAGCAAATAATCTCTTGAAAAAATGTTTATCAGTTAAAAAAAATAGAACTGTGTCAGGATTCTTTATGGTAATAACACACACATAGGCTATATGGAGGCTTTTTCTTATTATATTTTAAGATTTCCCGAATTGTGAGCTCTACAAGGTCCTGATTTCACAGGAAGGCTATAAGTATGTTTCATTAAGATAGGCAGTAGAAACAGAATATGGCAAGTCCACATGAGTTTTCCCTTCCCTCCTTGTTTTACCTGAGGGAATCAGGGAGATTCAGTCTCTTTCCAATAATTTCTTGGCTCAGCACATGCTTCTCAGACTGTTATTGTCCTAATGGTGGTTACCCCAAAATCATGTCTCCATATTTCCCTATACAAATATAGAACTCTAACTCTTCTTCCCACTGTCCCTGGTGTGTTTAGTTTATTCTGGATAAGATCAAAACTTGATCAGTCACATTAACCAGCTTGCCTCAGTAAGACAAGTTCTTGAGCCTTGCTTTACTTAGCCATTTCTGGCCCTTAAACTTTTTAAACCTTAATGCGGGATCTGATTCTTGTTTCCTGATGGATAATTGCCCAAGCGTGACCTGGAACAGTCTTCTGCTCTTGGCCCTGATTGCCACTGTTTCCCTAATGATTGTCTTCAAGCTATAAGGCAGAGTTGCTGCCAAATTCCAAGCTGAGCTCCAAGGAGAAGAGTTTCTGGATATCAAGCCAAGTTTCAAGCAGAGCTTCAAATCAGGTCACTGGCTGATGGATGTTTAGTGTTAGGTTGTGGACGAAGGAAGAAATGGACAGCAGGAGTGAATTCAGCTCTTTATTCAGCTCTGTGACAACCAGCAAAAGTAGCTTGTCAGCCGGCTCCTTTTAAAGGCCAGCAGCTCAACCAATCAGGAGGCTGGACAGCTCCAGCCAATGAGTTTAAAGTTTACAGTTTACAGTTTACAGTTCTAGGCTGCATAAACAGAGGGATAGAATCAAGATCACGTGAAGTGATAATACCCCTTTATAATGCCTTGGT
>JANHFK010006387.1:28184-47628 GCA_036250565.1 Sibynophis collaris
CCTGCTAAGCTGGCTGGGGAATTCTGGGAGTTGAAGTCCACTTCTCTTAAAATTGCCAAGGTTGAGAAACACTGCAGTAAGGTAACTACTGTATATGACAAAGAAACCTGTTATAAATTTACAGTATAGACACCCCACACACAAAAGATGCTTATACCCCAGTTCCTGTGTTCCAACTGCATTTCAGGTGCTTGGTAACTGGCTTACTTTTAAGAGCGGTTACAGCATTCTGTAATTTAAATCATAAATTACATCATGTGACCAGCATTCTGTGGTCACATGATGTAATTTATGATTTTATTTTTACTGGAAACTGGCCCTTTTAGCTGGTTTTGGCAAAAAAAAACCCACCAATTATAGGAATGCATTAACTTGCTTAATAACCATTAACCATTCACTTAACAACCACTGCCAAAGAGGTTGTAAACCAGTTTGGTTTAAGTAGTTAAGGAATGGGGCTAAAAACCAGGAGTTCTGGTGGCACCTTAAAACACAAAAGCCAGATGGGTGACTTTGGGCCAGTCACTCTCTCTTTCTTCCCATCATTCCTCACAGAGCTGCTCTTGTGGGAAAATTAAGAGGAAGGAGAAGTATTAGGTATGTTTGCTGCCTTGAATTATTTCTAAAAATAATAATGGCAAGGTATAAATAATAAATACAGTTGGTCATGAGGGTGCTGAACTTATGGTTCCTCATGACTTATGATGAAATTTCCGGGCTCCTTTAAGGTGAGAAGTCAAGGATTACCTGTAATAATAAAACATCTATTCTATTCATATGGAAAACTTGGACATTTATGTGGTTTTAACTACTTTTTGCATCTACCCTTTGAACAATTGGAATGTAAACTTATACTGTGTTGCCCTGGCTTAATGATTGTCCTCAGAGACGATTAAATGCTCAGATAAACTTTAAGGTGCAAGCAAATTATTAGGAGTTATAAAGTTCAAAGAGCCAAAGACAAAGGTAATGATAAGTGAAATGGGTCATCTCAGTTTCCTTCTCTTGTTCTAGATTATTCTGTTGTCCCTCTGCTGGGTTAAGAAAAACGAACAGATTCCTTTCATATCGAATGTTTCTGTGTTCAGAAATGTTTTGAATTTGAACAATTTCAAATTTGCAGAGCTTCATTTTGAGTTTGAAGCAGCTGTTTTGCATCTGGAGGGGTGTGCTTTGGTCAGCTTGGAAATATCTTGAATTCTTTCATCATTCCATTCATTTTTGTTCATTAATATAAATTCACACTCTTTGATGGCCCCAGTGTAACCTCCTTTCCACTGTATTCAAAGCAGCATTCTCACCCTCTATGTCAGGGGTATCAAACTCAAGGCCTGGGGGCCGGATCTGGCCTACAGGGTGCTTAGATCTGGCCCATGGGGCTGCCCTGGAAACAGCGAAGGACTGGCCTGTGGTGCCTCTGCCAGTGAAAATGGAGCTCAGGAGGGCCACAGTCGGCCCCCCTAAGATCCGTTTTTGCTGGCAGGAGACTCAGGAGGCCGTTTTTACTCGGCCCACCACAGGCGCCCCAACACAAGTGATGTCGAGCTAGCCACGCTCCCTCAATGTCTAACACAACCCTTATGCGGCCCTCAATGAAATTGAGTTTGACATGCCTGCTCTATGTCCATTTTCTATTCATTCCAATGGAACGTTAATTTTATCTTATTTCTTGCATTTTTCTCAGTCTCTCTCCCTCCCTCCCTCCCTCCCTCCCTCTCTCCCTCCTTCCCCAACCCATCTCACAAAGTGGTTGTTGTGGGGAAAATAGGAAGAGAAAGTATGTTCAAGATGTTCCCCACCTTGAGTTATTTGTATAAATACTAAAGGTGGGATACAAATAAAGTAATTAAATCACATCATTTCAACATAGTTTCTATGTAAATACCAGCCACCCTTCCTTGTCACCCAAACACTTTTTCTGTACTTACTCTGTACCCCTGTTCCCAACCATTTAGCATAATCTTTCCCTGTATTTCATTTTTTTCTCACAGCTTCTGCCAAATGCTCATTTCTGATTCTTCCATTATCACCTAATGAACTTTTAGTTTGGTTTAATTGAAATTATACATTTAGTTCATAATCACTTTTCTTATAAACTGGCCTAAAGAAGATGGGAAACTGAAAAGTCAGATCTAAATTACTCTTCGGAAACTAATAATCGCATATTAAAGCATTTTTATTTAAGCAAGTCTTTGTGGAAGCAGACATGAATGCTAATGTTCTGAGACTGGACATTGCTTTTTATTCATTGTGTTTTAATATGTTTATGTATCTAATTGTGTTTAATAATAGAGCTCCATTGTTTGGTTAGTCTTTGAACATATTTGGAAAAAAGGCAGGATATAAATTCCATAAATGAACAAAGCCAGCCTTTTCAAGGAATTGTGTGGTTGACCAAGATCGAAAGCTAGCATTTAGTCATGAGAATCAGAGGCAGGAAGCAATTTGGTCTCATTCAGGAAGTGGTGACAATGTATATTTCCAATACTCCATTTGTGGAAACATAAAGACATTTCATCCAAATAAGATATTAAGAATAAGGTTTTCCTGTAAATAGTTGCATATACATATTTCCTTCTTTTCCTATTGAGACCTCTTCCTCATTCTCCTCCTCCCTTTCTCTCTGACATTAAAACCATTAAACTAAACTTGGCAGTGAAACTGTCTTAAATGGTTGTAATGCTTCTTTAACATTTTTAACCAGCTCAATCACTTAAGTAAATCGGTGGCTGTAAGTCTCTAACCTTGTTATAGAGTAACTTAATTCTTTCTAATGGTCTTGGTATAAACCAGCTTAATTATTCCTAATTGTCAAGGCTGCTTTTTCTCTACTCGTCTACTTTGTGGAGGCAGGTTCTAGTAGAGCCCCAATACCCATGGATAATGCCAAGCAATTTCATAAACTAGAAGTTACTAATACTTATAACAGTGATGGCTAACCTTTTTGCCGTCGCGTGCCAAAAGTGGGGGGAGCACAGGGGTGTTGTGTGTGTGCGTGCCCACACCCATAATTCACTGCCCCTGAGCCCCCCCGCGCATGCGCACGCGATGGCATGGTGGGCCTGATAGACCCGTTTTTCACCCTCCCCAGGTTCCAGAGGCTTTCTAGGAGCCCGGGGAGGACGAAAATGGCCTTCCTCACCCCACCCAGAGGCCCTCCAGAGGCCGGACATGGCCTGTTTCCCGACTTCCGGTGGAACCAGAAGGCTCGAAAATCAGCTGGCCAGCTCACGCATGTGTGCTGGAACTGAGCTAGGGCAGTGCTCGGGTGCCCACAGATATGGCTCTGTGTGCCACCTGTGGCATCCGTGCCATAGGTTCGCCATCATGGACTTAGAACATTAGTATTAGGGTCTGAAGCAAAGAAGCACTTTGGAGCGGGTGTGAATGTGTGATTTCCTACATTTGTCTGTGCTTCCTTAAGGTAGCTATGACTTTTTCTGGCCTTGCGTGGGAGCTGTATGGAACCAGAATGGCAGATATTTAAATTAAAAATTAAGTGCTGACAGAGGGCCAGAAACCTGTTTTTCTAACTACCAAGTTGCTAACAAGGCTCTAAAAGGTGATTGCCTCCTTAGACTCACAGTTAGCCACATGAAGATAGTTCCACAACAGATCAAAAACTCTTAATTCTTCTACCTTCTTGTAAATGTAATTCTCTGTTTTCAACCACAAACTTCTAAGCAGATGTCTGAATGAATAATTCACTTTTACAAGCAGTAGCATGATAGATGTTATCATAATAGATATTAGATGTCTAAAAAGCAGTCTGTTGTTGATATAAATTTAAAATAGTCTTTTAGGAAGGTGTTGAGAAATTATGTGAAGATAATGATCTGCTGGTTGAGCTTCCTGTTTTAAACCTATTTTTTTCCTGTAAATTTTATCAGCAGTTTAATTTAGCAGTAGAAATTAGAGTAGTACAGTTCATGATTTCACTTAATTTTTGTTTCCCTATTATTACAGGCAGTGCTCAATTTATAGCAGTTCATTTCGTGACCGTTTGAAGTTACAGCAGCACTGAAAAAAGTGGCTTATGACCATTTTTCACACTTACGACCTCTGCAGCATCCCCATGGTCACATGATTTACATTCGGATACTTGACAGCTAACTCACATTTATGACAGTTGCCATGTCCCACAGTCCTGTGATCCCCTTTTGTGACCTTCTGACAAGCAAAGTCAGTGGGGAAACCAGATTCACTTAACCGTGTTACTAATTTAATAACTGCAGTGATTCACTAAACAACTGTGGCTGGAAAACTTGTAAAACATAGTAAAATTCACTTAACATATGTTTCACTTCGCAACAGAAGTGTTTGGGCTCTATTGTGGTCGTAAGTCGAGGTCTACCTGTACGGGTATTCTTTTGCATGGGATCTAGAATGTACTCTATGGAAGAGGCACGGTTTAAATCCAGTTGTGCTCTTCTTAGTAGATCATGGGACCCTGGAGGAATAAGAAGCTTTTCCTAATTGCATGGAGCTTCTTTGGCTTGAAATATCAATATGCACTTTCCTTCTTTTTCAGATTTAATACTGTGTACAAATGACATGAACGTAAACATCCCACAGTTGGCAGACAGCCTATTCGAAAGGACAACCAACAGTAGCTGGGTAGTAGTCTTCAAATCTCTCATCACAACTCACCATCTCATGGTTCATGGAAACGAGGTAATAACACCTGCTTCTCTTATAACTTCAGTTAACGCCTGTGAAACATGCTGGACCCTGTTTCCTATCATTATCAGCAATTATGGCCAGTTGCTAGGCTGGGGAATATTGCTTTGGAGATACATATGGATTCTTCTTTTTTTTCTCTCTGGTGGCTTTCTTTTCCATCAAGGAGGAAAAAAATATAGTTCAAAAACAATAAAAAGATAAAGAAAAGGCTAGATACATGTTGGAGAGCAAAATACCAGAATATATCACAATCCAATCTACATACAAAGGAAGACTGGTGTATTTTGGTGTATTTGCACCTCAGTATAAAAGTGCTAAGTCTGCTACTTTCAAAACAAGAAGCAGTCTGAAGGGCATTGTATTTTAAATGATACTTGTTAGTTATTATATGATTGAACCATGGTAAACAAAAGGGGACAAAAAGTAACTCTTAAAAATTGCTCATCCATAAGTTCTAAAGTTATATAGACTTAGCAACATCATATATAATAGGAAGGTAACCATACATGTTAATCATGTATATAATTCTATACAAATTCATCTGGGAAAAAGATATGTGTTACACTCCTTGACTTTTTGCAGGCTGTATATTTGTGTCCATGTACAACATGCATCTAGGTTCTTGGTAAGGGGTCCCTTGTCTCTTTATCTCTAAAGGAGATATTTTAATATACCCTCATCTTGGAAGCCAAACTGGTAAAACTTTATTATGGGTACTTTAGGTTTAATTCCTCCTCCCTCCTTCCACTCAGTTTTTATGTTTAGTTCAATATATACTGTTAAAAAAAGAAGATGAATTCTGAAATCTCTTAATGCCACTACAGATAGTCTACCACTTACAACTATTTGCTTAGTGACCGGTCAAACTTATGACCTACCTGAAAAAAGGGAATTATAACATGTTTCTGAAGTTCTGATGGTCATGCCACCCCCCTGTGCAGTCATATGACTACATGTTGGGTACTCGGCCACTTTTGCAGCATCCTGTGTTTTATGATGGTTTTGCCAAAAATTGACAGCTGTAGCAAACTCTGGGTTTGCTTAATGTTAATTTAATTTAAGTTAAATTTAATTTAAAGATGCCACAAAAAAGGACTGACCTGTTTTACGGCCATGATGATATACCACTTTAATGGGTAGGCTCTGTTTTATATTGAGGACTACCTGTATTCAGAACATCTTCTGAGATGTATTGTGAATTTCCATGATTTTTGGATTCCATTCTCGTAAAGAATAATGTTTCCTTAAACCCTTTTAACTAAAAACAGTTTCCAATTGTCCCATTTAAAGGTAGAGCAATATTCCAATTATAATCTTCTTCTGTGAGCAGAAACAATGCTTTTCGGTTTGCCTATTTAATGTTGCCTGTACTAACTTGTGTCTCAGGTATATAATTTTCCTAACAAAAGGGGTGGAGCAGACCAGTATATTTACAGAACAATGATGCTGTATCATTCTGAGAAATATATCCGGAGTATTAAACTAACTCCTTACCTCATACTTCTGTACTACAATACTTTTATTTATACCATGCAATTCATGTCTTTGGCATTAGTGAGAACTTTATCAGTAAAGAAACAGGAAGCTGTGGGCTAGACAAGACCGAGAAATTAATGGGCTAGATATGAGTCATCCAAAATGAGCATCATTAACCACATGGTTAAATCGTGACTGATTAAATGACTAAAGTGGCTTGCCTTAAATGCATACAGTTGTCTGCATTGTTCTAAGTAGGCCAGTGGTGAAATGATCAAGTTTTTAAAGCAAATTAGCCGTGTCTCTTACTTTCAGGGAAAGTTTTAGTTACTCTGACAAGATTTGCAATCAGCGTCACTTTTTATGGGATTGCAGACTAGCAATTCTTCTCCTAATATTCATTTCCAGAGAAATCTGTTGGCTCACAATGGTTTTCTTTAACCTGGTGAACAGACTGCATTTATATACTGGATTATCAGAATATTAAACTCCATTCACAATGAGAAATATATTGAGTCATGTACAATTCCAGCTGAATAACTCAGTCCTTTTATTCTTTCCAGCGTTTTACTCAGTACCTGGCTTCCAGAAACACATTGTTTAACTTGAGCAATTTCTTGGACAAAAGTGGATTGCAAGGTAAATTATTCGATCTGTGTCAAACAATCCCTAACTTTCTGAATAGTGTTTTACAGTTTTACTTCTCAATCTTTCACATCTTATGTACAATGAAACACTTCAGCAAGAAAAGCTGAGTTTGCACTATGATAGAAACTAAAAGCCCCATTTTTTTCCCCTCACGAAGAACACATTTACATGTTTACAAATATTTTTACTTTATTCGTTGCCTTGAGTGCTTGCTTGAATAGAAAAGTAGCATATAAATCAAAATAAATAATCCATAAAACAAAAAAGAGCCTCAAGTTATTTCCTCCTATATGTCTGCTCAGTTTTAAGATTAATTTTCTGCCCTCAGTGACAGCCAGGAAAAAGCAGCAATCTCAAAACCAGTAAATCAACATGAAACAGCAAGGAAAGTTTTTTGTTGCTTCACTCATCAAGGCTTACGGTAGCTTCTTGCTTTCTAGCAGTTGCTTACAAAGTAGGAAAAAGTTAGATCCTGGAAAAGCTTGAAGGTTAAATAGAAAAAGAGTGAAGGCAGGTACTATAATGTTGGATAAAGGCAGCGACGATGAAGAAAGTCTCCCACAGCTCCAAATCACCCATTATTATTATTATTGCTTTACAAAATGCATTGAGAAGGAGAAAGATGGCAGACTTTATAAAGATGGTCCTTGACTTATGACCGATCACTTAGTGACCTTTTGAACTTAGAATGCATCCCCCCACTACTTATTACCTGATATGGACGTTCCAACAGCTTTTCCCCCAGAGTCACATGACTACTCGGCACTAGTCCATATTTAAAGCTATTTAAAACATCCCACAGTCATGCAACTGCATTTTATGGTCCTTTTTTTGCCACGTTTTCAATAAGCAAAATGGGGGTGGAGTGGGGGAACTCTAGGCATAATATCTGACGTGGTTCATGGCAAAACATATATGCTGCTGATAATTGTCTCACTGATTCAAATACATAAATTTACTAGTTGGCAATCCTTTGAATGCCATCATGTACCCTTTTAATATTTTTCTGGTTTCACATAAGAAATAACTTGCTTTCTGTTTGCTTCTTTTAGGATATGATATGTCCACATTTATTAGGAGATATAGCAGATATTTGAATGAGAAAGCAGTTTCCTACAGACAAGTAGCTTTTGACTTTACAAAAGTAAAAAGAGGGTAAGTATTTCACACGGATGAATCCATCCCTTGTTTGCAGCATCTGCTTTAAGCATGCAGAATAATTTAGAATATAAAAATTCAAAGAGTGTGAAATGATTTTCAAAGCTTCAAGGATCTGATCCTTTCTGAAAACTGGTCTAGATATTGCTTAAACAATTTAAACATTTGTACTATTGTAGATAACTATTATATCACCACTGCTAAAAATCCCCTCTGGTAATACGCACCAATTCGAAAACAAAACAATAACAGCGTACAAGCAGTGAAAACCAACAGCAAAATTAGCCTCCAAAAATTAATATACAATGAAACGTATAATTCTTGTTAAAATTAGAAATGGAGACAAACAAATAAATGGACTAAGAATTTTGGACAAATTGTTGTAATGGAGAGAAAAAAAAGTGGCTTTATGACTTTCGGATAAGCAAAGTCAATGGGGAAGTCAAATTCACTTAACAGTCATATTATTAAATTAATTACTGCAGTGATTCACTTAACACCTCTGGCAAGAAAGGTCATGAAGTGGGGCAAAATTCATTTAACAAATGTCTCAGTTAGCAACAGAAATTTTGAACTCAGTTGTGATCGTAAATCGAGAAGTCCCCATACTACATTTAGTAGCAACTAGAAATCCTTCTAAACTTTTTGCTGAAAAACATGGAATTTATGATTTATGAATTACCTGATGAAAAGGGTAGATTATGGAAAGAAAAAAAACTTATATGGAATCTTAAAAGAGATTGAATAAAATATAAATGTACATATTATTGCTGTTAAGATTAGAAGCCACTTAATTTTTCCCCCCTATGCCTTTATTCCTTTTTCACTTTTCTATTTTTTTCCTCTGTTTCACTTTAGCTTAAAATTTGTATTGTTTTTGCTGTCTGGAAAAAACTATTTAATGAAAATTTTAAATGCACATACACAACAATCAATACAGAATGAAGACAGAGGTGTTTTTTTTTAAGTTGTGGTATATTCTATTAAACAGTAACTCAGTTCTCAAGCACTTTCATTTTTCTTGTGTTTGCTTCAAGGAAAGTAAACACTTGTTTCAGGGAAAGTAAAAAAAAACATTGTTGATTAGGTTCATGATGTACTGATCCAGGTAGTTGGCACAATTGATCTGAAAATAAGTGGCATTAGGCAACATGAATGTGCAAACTTTAGACTATTGCAGACTAACAGCCAGAGCTTCTAATTAGATAGAAGTTGAAGAATGTGGGGGATAATTCTTGAAAATCTACTAGCATAAAACCCCAAACTAGCTCCCAGTTTGTGTATTTTAGAAATTCCAAACTACATAACTAAATAGTTTTATTGGGAAAAAAGCAGGATAGTTCAGGAATTAAGCCCAGTCCAAATCACTACCTTTATGTGCATATGTGAGAAAAAGGAAGTGAAAAAAAAAAGAGCAGATCTAAACTCTGGAAGCATCTGTGGTAGGTATTATACCAAATCTGTTTAGTTATCTAACAATTTTTATTTTGTTTTTTAATAGAGCTGATGGAGTCATGAGGACAATGAATACTGAAAAACTGATAAAAACTGTACCAATTATTCAAAACCAGATGGATGCCCTGCTTGATTTCAACGTAAGTCATTTTAGCTACTCATAAAGGAATATAAGACAGGAGCTTTTAAATGATCAGAATTAATGTTGTGATATCGCTTTCATCTTATTGAATTAATCTGATTTAATTTATGTCTCTGATGACATCTAAACACCTTATTAAATTTGCGTAAGGTAGTAAAAACCTATGTTTGCCTACAAGTAGTATATTGTCTTTTATAAAAATATGCATGTAGCTAAATATATTCGTGAAGTATTTCAAATGCACTGTTGTGTTAGAGAAAATAGACTTCATATCGACAATAGTTCAGAATTAGTAGCTGGTTGAAATGCATTCAAACATGGTTTGTGTTACCACTGTTTAGAGTCCATACCCTGGTTTGAACTTCAAAATGTAAGGTGGATCATTCTTACAGTAGTTTCAGCTTCTTTAAACATAGTTAACTTGATATCTGAATGGAGTAGAAACCCAGAACTGTTAGGCCCAGGTAGCAAAACCACACTTGGTTCCACTGAGGTCTTCTGTTAATCATACAGATGAAAACAATCAAAGCTGGGAAATGTAATTGCTCTGGGCCAGTATTTTTCAAGTATGACAACTTTAAATTGTGTGAATTACAACTTCCAGAATTCTAGGGATTGAAGTCCACTTATCTTAAAATTGACAAACTGAACATTGTTCTGGAAACATTGGAGGTCCTTTAGCAGTTCGGTGCTCTGCCTGCCTTTCATTCATTAGAACCAGATTTGAAATTGGGGAATGAAACTGGCTTCTTGGCAAAATAGCCATTTCTAACCTCTAACCAAGAAATAAAGCCATCATAAGTTGGTGTTAGATAGCAGTCAATCCCCCTGGTTAAACGACACAGAAAACACAACCAGATGGGCTAAATCTACTTTATTGTAAGATTTCATTAACAGAATCTTGCAAGTATGAAGGTACAAACTTCCTGCCACCAACTTTTAACTGCCTGATCAATTAGGGCGGATCCTTCCTCAGTTTCTTCCTCTGAGCATTAAAAGCCTTTGGCAGCTTCCCCTCTTGTCTGATTGATGCCGAGGTACCATCTCTTTCTCTCAGGTATGTTTGTATATTATTTTTACAAACAATCCAAGGCAGCAAACATGCAACACATCCTCCTCCTCCTCTTATTTCCCCACAATAACCACCCCGTGAGGTAAGTTGGGCTGAGAGAGACTGACTGATCTAATGTCACTCAGCTGGCTTTCGTGACTAAGGCAGGCCTTGAACTCACAATCTCCCACTTTTTAGCCTGGTGCTTTAACCATTAGACCAAACTGTCTCTCTCCCAAGGTCACCCACGCATTCCATTACAACAGCACAATGTTGACAGAACCACACACATTTATGAGAAAGGGGCAGATTTTCTCTCTCTCTCTCTCTCTCTCCATAATTACGTTGTACATAGTTGCATTATTCTGGATGAATAACTGCAAATCAGTTTCCCAATGTGGGATAATATTTATGAGAGGACATTTTAATGTGATTGTTGCTGAATTGTGAAGTTTGGGAAGGGCTACAGGTGGGAATGGAAATCTGCCTTCTTATTTTCATCAGTAAAAGTGCCTAAAGTCAAGGATAAATCATCCTGTTGAAAATACGCTCGTTTTGCTGCCAAATTTCTATAGTAGAGGTTCTATGAGCAGAGGTTGTTTTAGGAATTGTGAGATGCTGGGGGCCATCCTGTCTGAGAACCTCAGTGCAACTGTGGGAAAAGACACTTGCTGCTGCAAAAATGCAAAAAGTGAATGGCTGCATTTCAACCTCTTCTTCAGGAGAAGGTTCAAGTAGGATTGTGTCTACCACATACAGGTAGTCCTTGACTTAGAGCACAATTAAGCCCCAAATTTACATTGCTAAGTGAGTAATTTGTTAAGTGAGTTTTGCCCCATTTTATGACTTTTCTTGACACATTTGTTAAGGGGATCACTTCCGTTGTTAAACACAGTTTGTTAAGTAAATCTGGCTTCCCCAATTGACTTTGCTTGCAGAAGGTTGCAAAAGGGAATCACATGAGCCGTGGTGGAACAGTGGTTAGAATGCAGTAATGCAGGCTAACTCTCCCCACTGCCAGCAGTTCGATCCTAATCGTCTCAAGGTTAATTCAGCCTTCCATCCTTCCGAGGTGGGTAAAATGAGGACCCAGATTGTTGGAGGGCAATAGGCCGACTCTGTTAAACGCTTAGAGAGGACTGTGAAGCAGTATATAAGTCTTAAGTGCTATTACTATATGACCCCGGGACATTGCAACCGTCATAAATACATACCATTGACAAGTATCCGAATGTAAATCACATGACCATGGGGAATGCTGCAACAGTCATTAAGTGTGAAAAATGGTCATAACTTTTTTCCAGTGCTATTGTAACTTCAAATGGTCACTAAATGAACTGTTGTAAATCAAGGACTGCCTGAATGAGTTTATACATATTGTCAAGGGAAGAAATCTGTATCCGCAATATGAAGTAGAAGATCGTGTGGATGGGTTTATTTTCTCCCCAGTTCGCTTAACTTCTCTCTCTCTTTTTTTCCTTTTCTTTTTTTTTTACAGGTCAACAGCAATGAACTCACGAATGGTATAATTAATGCAGCCTTCATGCTCCTTTTCAAAGATGCCATTAGACTTTTTGCAGCCTATAATGAAGGGATTATTAATTTGCTGGGTAAGAACTTTCTCAATCACTTACTCCTTATACTTACTAAGGTTGTGAATTTCCTTTTCATTGTTTTTCAGGACAATTTCAGACCAGCCTTTTAAGAGTTACATATAAACAGAAATAATCCTGAATACAAGCTTGATTCAAAAATAATTTAGGCACAGTCAGTCAGTTCTTTAAATTATAATTTTCTTTATAACCATTCACCACATCATCAAACTACACTTCTCTTCGTTCCTTATTTTGTGGAATGTGGCAATGTTGGCAGTAGATTTGATCTTAACTCAAGTTTTGTTGTCATAACTTAATGTTTCTTAGATTGATTAAGGATAGATGCCAAGATCCTGAATTGAGTAAGCTGGTAACACATTTCTATTTAATCGGGAATACCCTATGCACAATGTATTGAATTTAATGTTATAATTTAAAAAATCATACTTCACTATGAATCCATGTGAAGAGGAAATGAAGGCTAGAAAATATGACAGTTTTTTAGTTTGTCTCGTTCTTGATAAATTGAATTTCTAATTTCTGCTTTTTAAACTACAGGTAGTCCTCGACTTATGCTTGTAATTGTGCCTGACAATTACGGTGGAAAAATGGGACACCCCATGACTTGACCTGTTCTTGCAGCCTTTTTTGCAATGGTCAAACCCATTGTTAAACAAACCCATTATTCACATATGGCCGGTAAATACCGGTTCTGGCTAAAATATGGTAAATCATGATCATGTGACTGCAGGGCACTGTAGATGCCATAAATGCAGACCGGTTGCCGAGTGTCCAAAATGCAGTCATGTGACCATTGGCAGGAAGCAACTTATAACTTCAAACCTGGGTTGTAAGTCCCTTTGGGGGAGGTGTCTATTGGAATTTTGGCCTGTCATAAGTCAAGGACTACCTGTACATGCAAAGCAACAATAAAGGAAATAAAATGTCTTCCTGCCCTGTTCTTAATATTCTCAGAATTATTGCAGAACTGATACATTCTTCACTTATTAATTTTCTGCAGCTGGACAGGTCTGGGGTACAATAAGGCATAGCTTAGTACTGTAAAATTACATATTTTACATGCATGCTTCTTGGTGTAGTAAAGCCCCAAATGCACACTAGGTCATCTTGCCTTGGAATCAGGTAACATCAATACTAAAAGTCTTGGGTTAGAGCAAATAATATGTGTTTGACATATTATTTAATTCTTAATCGTGGCTGTAGGCTGCCCTTATGTGTATGAGAAGACATGCAGAAGAAGTATGGACAACCAGAGAACTGCATGAGTTATCTCACTAGCCCCATACTCCCTCCCATAATTATTTTACCTTCATAATTTCCAAAAGTCATTCTTAACAGCAGCCTGGTTTTTCACCAAGTCAGCTTTCTTAAACCTGAGCTGCAGTAATCCCATTTTATTCTTTGAAAAGGATAGGCGATTGATTTTGACGGACATAAATTTTGTTTTGAAAGCAGCAAAGAGGACTAAACAAGGAGCCTCCAGCCGCATGAGTAAGATTCGGATTCTTAACATTTTAAGTTAAGATTTATTTAAATTCATTGGCCGCCCAATTCAAGTTAACATTAAAAGTTTAAAATGAAAGTGGTAACATTGGTTTGGAATGACTGAAGTGAGAGATTGGCATTAGAATGATAATGTTTTGAAGAGTAGGGCCAAAACTTAGTATATCTAAAATGATGAAAAGATGTGAAAATGTTGATTATAAGCATGTTGAAAAATAATGAGGTGTAAATGTAACCAGAGAATGTTTAAGTTATAAATTGTTTTTAAATTATATTACTCTGGTTTGCCTAGAAAGAAGTAGTTTGGATTGTTTAACATGCCTGAAGGCTGAATCTCTTTCTGATTACTGGAAAAATTCTGTTACTGTTCTCTTAAACAAGAAGGTAGTAGAAGTGAATGGAAAACTACAGAGGAATTAAATGGTTATGCATATTTTGGAAGGCATTGGGCATAATTTTGTTTAAAATTGTAAAGGAGGTGATAATGAACACAATTTGAGAAGTGCAGTTCCACTCTACACCAGACATTGGGTGTGCAGATCAGATTTCTGCTTTTCAGCTGGTCATTCAGAAATGTATAGATATAGAAGTATACTGTATATTTAGTAAAAGCATGTTACAACCTGAATAGGCTTGAATTATAGAATATTCGACAATATGGATTGAATGTTGGTTATGGAATAGAGCATATATGATGGAAATAAAGTATGTATGTAATTGAACGTTTAGAAAGCAATTCAGTGTGGAGAAGGGAGTAAGGCAAGAGTGTGAGATGTCCCCTTCATTATTTAACGTGTTCTTGGATCAATATGTAAGAAACCGTTTCATATGCAATTATGTGAAATGTGTAAGAAACCACTCACTTGAGTTGTGTTGATTGAAGATGTGAATGTAGTTTAGTGTTCAGATAAAG
This sequence comes from Sibynophis collaris, assembly GCA_036250565.1. NCBI lineage: Eukaryota > Metazoa > Chordata > Lepidosauria > Squamata > Sibynophiidae > Sibynophis > Sibynophis collaris. Next base: position 42,830 of record JANHFK010006387.1, read on the forward strand.
TAGTGGTGTTTGCAAAGAACCTATGATTTGCCACCAATGTTAGATTGTATGGTGCAAAAAAAGGGATCTGAAAATTGATGTTTTAAAGACCAGGGTAGTAGTTGTGATTAACAAAGAATGGAATAAACAGATACAAGTCACACACATAAATGATAAAAACTAGAGCAAATAGTTTTAATGTAGCCTTGGATTAAAAAAAAATCAATTTGTTATACATACATACATACATACATACATACATACATACATACATACATACATATAACAATTTTTTAAATTGTTCTTAAACTTTGTAATATATGTTTTTTAATATGACTGTACACCGCCCTGAGTCCCGTGAGGGAATAGGCGGTATAAAAATAAAATTATATATATATATATATATATATAATTTTTAATTTAAGGGTAACCTTGGTGATGTTTTTAGAGCAGCTCAAATATACACTTATGCTGTGGGATTTCATTTTAGTATTTAGTATAAACACAGGCTTTTTTTAGAGTTCTAATTTTAAGTAATTACCTGTTTGAATTTAATTCCAACTCACATCCCACGCTTTCTAATTTTGGGACTGTTGTTGGTGTATCAAACCTTCATAATGCATAGACAGACTGCAAGGAAATGATTGTGACGTTTAAAATTTAATAAAGTGAACAGTTGTGAACATCTCTGACCTTTGTAACTGTATAATATACAGATTTTTTTTCTGGCTGTAAACAAGATGATTATCATGACTGTTTTAAAAAAATTCCTTCTGCAGAAAAATACTTTGACATGAAAAAGAATCAATGCAAGGAAGCCCTTGACATATATAAGAAGTTTCTGACTAGAATGGCAAGAATTTCTGAGTTTCTCAAAGTTGCAGAGGTAAAACATTGCTTAGTCCGTAAAGAATATTCTTACTGTTTTATTATTTACTATTTTTTTACTGGATATTATTGTCAAGAATTTACAGAGTGTTTAAACATTTCATTGAAAGCTTACATCAGTGCTTTTCAATATTGGCCATTTTAAGATAGGTTGACTTCAATTCCCAGAATTCCCTAGCCATGGCTGGCTGGGGAATTCTGGGAATTGAAGTCCATCTATCTTGAAATGGCCAAGATTGAGAAACACTGGCGTAGATTAAACCACACTGAAGAGAAATTCAATGGAAGTATTGGGAAGATTAATATTGGTGCAGATATAGATTTTGTGAATATTTCATTCACGTTGGCTGCTTTCCAACAACCACATGACTAACTTAACAACGGTAATGGTTACTTAACAATTGCGACAGGAAAAGTAATAAAATGGGGCCAAATTCACTTAAATAGCTGTCTTGCTTAGCAACGGAAATGTTGGGCTCAATTCTGGTCATACGTTGAGGACTAGCTGCACACCTCTGTTTAAAATATTTGGTTGATCTCCGACATAGGTACAAAGCTGTTGGAAAGATCATATGTTAGCCGAACGGATCTTTTACAATTGGTATTTCTCCAAGTTACCTTGTCTTTACTTGTATTACACAAGAAGGCTGTTATCAGAACATAGCTACTTTTGCAAAGAAATTTGATAACTCTACACCGGTTGGGTGAGGTAATTGCTGTTCAGGTGTTATATATAATCTTCTGATAGAATTTTGTTGACTACCACTCTGGTCATTGTCCAGAGGATCATTGGTTGCCCTCTCCCCTCTTTGGAAGAGCTTTATAGCTCCCGCTGCCTTAAGAAAGTTCAAAACATTCTTAAAGATCCATCTCATCCTGGGCACCCTTTTTTTGAACTATTACCATCTGGCAGACGGTACAGGATAATAAAAACAAGGACAAATAGGCTGAAAAACAGCTTCTATCCCTGGGCAGTAACTATATTGAATTTTATTGTATAGTGCAATATTAATTCAATATTGGGGGTTTTCAATTCAGTTGCATGGAATGTGAAGGATTTATTTTTATAGTTATAATGTACACTGAAGGGGGCATTATTTTCATTGTATGAGGTGCAATGACAATAAAGTAAACTAAAAAAAATAAGACCGGGTCTTATTTTCCGGGAAACATGGTAGACATACCTATATGTGTATATATATGTAACTCTGCATATATATACAAGTATATGTTTATACACACCCATAAATATATACATACATATATAGACATAAAAATATATATACACACAAAACACACACACACACACACACACACACACACACACACACACACACAGATACATTTAGTTTTGTTGGAAGAGTATGGAATGGTTTACTGATGCTTTTTTCTAGATTTTTGTTCATTCTATTTTACAGCTTTGATATGTACAGCTCTGTTATGTACTCAAAAGACACAGCATTTTCTCTCCTTTCTTTCTGTTTCTATTTTTTAAAATTTGTACCATATTTGCTTTCTTTAATCTTTACATATGATGGTGATACAGTAGCTTGAAACAAGACATGTTAATAAAAGTAATTGAACTAATTCTGAAATTTGTTGGCAGGAAACTAATGCAGTGCATGTAAATGTTGGAGCAGGTTCTTACTTAGAAGTTAATATTCCCATGACTGTCACTGAAAATGGTAAGTTGAAGCATTTTTTAAATTCTTTATGGTAAACTATATTGAAGTAGTGACCCTTACATATTGATTAGCATTTCTAAAAACTCAGTTTTTCTCAACACATAATGTGGAAAGTTTGTTGTGTATTATTTTCTTTTTATATAATTTGATTAAATATTAGTCTACCAATGTAGCTAGACTGATTGGATTCAGGTTTTCTATGCATAGGGTAAGCTACATAGTTCTTAAAATATAATTCTAAAAATTTTGATGACTGAAGATGCAACTAAATTTGCCATTCTCTGGTATAGTCCACAAATATTTCTTATATATTTCTTAAAACTTTCTACAAACAGTTGCATCAACAATGTATCTGTAATGTTCATATCACTTGCTTTTATTAAAATTAGATATCTGATCCAAAATATTTATTTTTAAATTGATCCAGTTCATGTTATATATTTACCTTTGATAGTTTGCATGAAATAATTTTAGAAATGGGTACTTCCTCAAAATGATGAAATTGGAAGGGACTTCAAATGATATCCAGTTCTTTACTCAGTGCAGAACTGCTAAAACATTTTGAACTGATGGCTACCTTTAAAGATCTCTATTGAAGAGAAATACATTACTCTATAAGGCAATTTGTTCCAACATTTTTGATGTTTTTGAAGAGAAACATAATCCTAAAACAAAGATTTGTTCTGTTTACCAGGCTACTCTCCCACTATTAAAGGACAACTTTTACATATAGATGCTACCAGTAGTATGCAGTTCCGGACTCTTTTAGAAGCAGAAATGTTAGCTGTAAGTAATATGCATATTCTCAGAATAATGTCTGTTATATTTGCTTTCAAATTACGTCAACAGCAGGTACAAGTGATTGTAGATATATGATAACAATATATTTTCTTGAATAATAACCATAAGAAAAAAAACCTGAGGAGGGGCCTGTTGCAGATTTACCTGCAGTCTCATCAGGGTAGATTGGAAATGTTATCAGGAGGGCTAATGATTTGGCTCTTCTGCTTTTGGATTTTTGTTTAGTATTCAAGTATAAATACTTCAATTGGACTTTTATTGAGCTACGTATTTGGAGACTAAACATGCTATGTTGGCTATTACAATATACATTTAGTGCTTCCTGAATAGTCACCTATCTTTCATGGATGGAAGTAAAAAAACTTTATGTGTTTACCTCAAAATAGTTTCAATCCTTACAAAATAAAATCACTGTTTAGTGGGTTACTTATGGAAGGAAATCTCTGGGACAAAGCTTTCAACATATTTGTTATCAGAGCATTTGACAATTTTCAGCTAGATGATTTTGTATATGAATAATTAATAGAAGAAGGATTTGTAAGTTAATGAACAGGCATTATATGGCTCTCTGTTTTATCTTTGCTGTTACAGTTTTTGGTTGTGAATTATACATTGTTAACAGTATTTATTTTTTATATTTATTTTTTAGTTTCACATTAACTCCTTTTATCCCCGAACATGGAACATGCCACAACTTTGGCAAACTGAAGTTGAAGTATATAAAGCTACTTACCATTTCATATATGCTCAAAAAAACTTCTTTACAGGTATTCTAGATCATAGATAATTTGTTGTATTCAATTATACCATTGTCAGCATGATAAAATGTTAAGATTAATATTCTATCACACTGAAGTAACATATTCTCTTTTTAGACTTGATTGAAGATTGGTGTAGTGACAGTTCTCCTGATATCTACTCATTTGTTCCCTATACATGGAATTTTAAAGTGATGTTTCATCAGTTTGAAATGATTTGGTCTGCAAATCAGCATAATTGGATTGATTGTTCTACAAAGCAGCAGGAAAATGGTGAGAACTTTATGTTGTAAAGTATGCATACTAAATCTCTTCTCAAAGCTATTTGAGCAGCTTAACATGCTTAAATTATTATAATTATCCAAAAGATCCAACTGTATTTAAATAAATACCATGTCACCTGAAGATTATTCTAGGTCCTTTTTAATCTTTTTTTCTGTGTGATTGTAATAGGGTGGGAAATGTGCAATGAAAGAACTGTTACTAGCATATAAACATATTTCATTTTCAACAATTACTAGATTTGCATTATCAGTGAAGAATATTCCGTAAAAGAAAACATATTTGGCAGCTAAGTAAGATGATTTTTTTAGTTTACTTTATTGTCATAGCACCTCTAACAATGAAATTAAATGTCATCTTCAGTGTACATCATACATAAGAAAATTATAAAAATAAAACAAAAACA
>JANHFK010006390.1:34755-45408 GCA_036250565.1 Sibynophis collaris
AGTTTGTGGGGGGCAATAAGCTGACTTTGTATAAATATACAAAAGTATGAAGGCTATTGCTTAGCACATTGTAAACCACCCTGAGTCTTCGGAAAAGGGCAGCATATAAATCAAATAAATAAATAAAATACTAGTTGGTGTTTATGGATGTGTTCTGCAAGTCTCTCTGTTTGTCCTATGTAAGGATTGTTGCAGTTTTTATACTGCATGTAGTAGATGACTCCTATTTTGCTTCTGGGGCTGCTGCTCTTTTGGTTTAGTTAGGGCATTTTGAAGGGCTTTAGTTGGTTTGTGTGCTATACTGATTCCATGTGATTGTCTGTTGGTGGTTTCTGAGATGTTTTTGATATATGGCAATGTTCCCTTTTTACAGCTTGTGTTGTGTTGGTTGTGCTATATAGAGTTTGGTGATCAGGCATGTTTTGATGAAGTTGGGTGGATATCTGCTTTGTTGGACGATGTTATATGGATTATCTGTTTCATTTTGCTGCTATTCAGGGTTGCTGCTCATGTGTTTCTGCTCACCTGAATTAGAGTTCTTATACAGCTTCTCTTCTCTTGGGTTATTATTTTGTAGTGGAGCACTTGATCGGTATGGGTAATATTTCCATACACTTGTGTTTCAAGTTTGCCATTTTGTCTCTGCTGATCAGGATAACCAGGAATGGTAGTGAATTGTTGCCCCCCCCCCCCCCGGTGAATTGGATTCCTTTGAAGATTCTGTTAATGGTTTTGTGAGTATTATTTAATTGGTCCCTTTTTATTATGATGAAGGTGTCGTCTTCATATCTGATTCATATTTTGGGTTGTATTTGTTTGATTGCTATTGATTCCAGACATTGTATTGCGACCTCCACTATGAGTCAGGAAAGCAGTGATCCCATAGGTGTATTAATTTGTTGCTAAATGTGGTTAAGCAGAGGCTGATAAGATCCATGATCCTGGATGGTTCAATATTCGTGTATTTGGTTAAATCAAGTGTGCCATGGAGCAATGTTCTCGTAGATTCTTTGACTAATTCTGGGTCTATGGCCATGGAAAGAGCTGTGACATTAATTATCACTAGAACATGCCCTAATAAAATGGCTTAAAAATACGGAAAGAGAATATCTATTCTCCAATATGGATTTGACTTTCTAGTTCAAAATGTTGGGCCTATAGTCAGGTTAAGTACAACATTTCACATAAGAGATGTGTTTTACCCATTTTGTAAGTGATTTCAGACCAGTAAAGATTGCATTATGAACAATTATTGTCTGGACTAGAGGGAGCTTGATCTGTAGTAGTTCCAACCCATTACATTTTTTACAGGACTTGCAAAAAGTATGTTTCTTTATACCCTGTTTCCCCGAAAATAAGACCTCCCCGGATAATAAGCCCAATCAGGCTTTTGAGCACATTCAAAAATAAGGCCAAGCTAATTAAATAACAGTCTAATTTAATTCTTTTAATTCTTTTTAATTTTTGTAATTTATGTGTCTTAAATTGACTGTGAACCGCCCCGAGTCCTGCAAAGGAGAGGGGAGGTATAAAAATCAAATCAAATTCAAATTCAAGCGCTTATTTCAGGGGTCAAAAGAAAATAAGACCCTGTCTTATTTTTGGAGAAACACGGTAACTAGCAATGTTTATCTATTCACATGTTGAATGATCTAATTAATTTCTAATTTTGACAGTATTAATTAATTTCTAGTATCACAATATTCTGTCTTCTGCTTCCCAATATAAGATCAAATACAAATTTAGACAGTAGGTGGTTATGACATGCAGTACTGCAATCAGAAACTGGTTTTCATCTTAAATTAAACAGTTCATTAATTCAATATACTGTAGTTTTAGCATGTTTTCCTTTTTTATTTGAAGGAGTTCAATATCTCAGACATCACAGAGTCATACATAGCTGTAACTTTTTTTTTACAGTATTCTATGAAAGGAAGCTAGAGGGTTTTTTTTTGGAAAGTGACCTATTACTCCTACTAGCAGCAGGTATAACAAATTGTGTTGTCCACAAAAGTATCAGCAGAAAATATAGATTTCTACTCTGAGGAGTTTAAATGTTAATGTTAACTGTATGGAATATCATAAAGGAAAGAAAGGAAAAGGAAGAGATTAATAAATTGATAGTAGCTTAATATACACCAGAGCAATTACTTATTCTTATTGGATTGAATGGCTTCTAAAGTAGGGACATCCTTATAAACACAGAATTGTGCACCATATAACAACAAGCCTAGGACTTTTATATTATACAGTTTTATTGCTGCAGCGATGTATTGCCATAATGACTACTATATTTTCAGATTGCTCTAGAAACTTTTAGCACTAATCAGAAAGTTCACTAAATTGTTGTTCCAGCAGGTAGAGGCTTGGAAATAAATGACTAGGTACTTGAAGTCCTTGATCTGATCAATTTGGGTTTTTTGTTGTTACTTTTTCATTTATTTTTTATTTTTCATTTATTAGGGGACTTAAGCAATGGTAAAATCCAATTTTTTTTACTACCGGTTTTGTGAGTGTGGCTTGGTGGGTGTGGTGTGGCTTGGTTGGTGTGGCTTGGTGGGCATGGCAGGGAAAGGATACTGCAAAATCTCCATTCCCACCCCACTCCAGGGGAAGGATATTGCAAAATCTCCATTCCCACCCCACTCTGGGGCCAGCTAGAGGTGGAATTTGCCGGTTCTCTGAACTACTGAAAATTTCCGCTACCAGTTCTCCAGAACCTGTCAGAACCTTCTGGATTTCACTCCTGGGCTTAAGGCATATTCTGGAGAAAAAACCTGAAATTTTAGCTTTGGAGTAATTGATTTCAAGAATACCTTGAGAACAATAGGACACAAAGGAAGCTAGGCTTCTGCACATTGTACTGTTCATGATGTTGGGCACTCATAAACCCAATTATCAGAACTTTAGTCTTCTTTCTGATGAAGAAATTACAATCTTCATTCTGCAAGGCCTAACTTATTCAACTACTACAAAAGTTGACAAGTTTCTGTCATAGCTATGACTTATAGAAGCTAGGTAATATCCTCTTCTTGTTATTAATTGTTTCAGAACTATTTGATGTTTTTTGTTCTGTATTTTAAATTTTATATCTGCATTTTATTTAAATATATTTAAATTCCACATTTGTATTTTATAGGTCTGAGACTGTAAATAAATAAACTCTGAAGTCCCTTTGAGAAATAAACCACAGTTCACAAAGGGGATGAATTTAAGGAGACATTGTATTAAATATCATTTGAAGAAGTAAAAAGCTTTAGGGCAGTAAAGGATGATAGATTTGGAACATGGCAAGTAGTGATAACTTCTTGAGGAATTGTGTTGTCACATCATCACTTGGTTAATTTTGCTATAGCTTTGTACAAATATTGCTTGCTTTATATTCCTCACAGGTTTTTGTCCTTTCCAAGGAAAGCTGTCTACTCAGATTAATTGGACACTGCTTTTCCTTCTCTTGATAAATCATCTATAATTAATTACATAGGGAAGAGCTGTCTCTTTAATACAGTAAACTAAGACATGATGAGTTCTGCTGTTGGAACTAGACAAATTTCTGACTGGAACAGGCCACACATTCTTCACGGTGAGGGTTATTTATTAGCTATTTAAAAAACATATCTGATGGCAGTTGGGAAAAGAGTAATCATTACATTTCAGGCTTAGATCTCTAAGTGGTTGCAATATTTTACTCTATAGCATCATACTTAGTATTCATGTATTCTTGCTTATGTTAACTTGCATGTCAACAACATGTATTATGTGCATGGAAAAGGGCCTTGAATCAACTGTGCTATATATTGAGGACATCACTGCTTCTGTACTCTGAGAACAAGTAATGTTGTTATAAGTAACATTTATCGAAATAATTTGCAGTATTATTTTATACATATTTTTTAAAAGTGACCTGTGTATACAGTAAAATAGTGATATAATCTTGATTTGCTATAATGGATTGTGTTGTGTGAAATTGTAATTCTTTTTATAAAAGAAACTTTTTATAAGTTTAAAACATTTATAATGGCAAGAGAATTCATTCTAATTTATTTCTCAAAACTTTACCGATCATTATATAGGCTTTTATTAAACCCTAAGAGAAAAAGACTCTCCTTCAACCTGACTTTTACAAACTTATTTTAAGTGGCTTAGATCCTATCTTCAACTTTCTGAAAGTCATTTTCAGATTTTTACAAGTTTTACCTATCTACTAATATGTAGTTCTGTATTGAGTTTCCCATGTCTTTAGAACAAAATTCTCTTGGGACATAACAGTTTGATTTCGCTGTATTGCATTAAGATGAAGACATTTCTGAAGAATTGCTGTTTTATAGATCAGTTGTTAAAAATGAGAATAGTTCTCAGCTTTGGCTGGAAGAAGCCTCAGTTGGAGGGAAGGAAGAAGCATCATTGTTTTAATCTAAGAACAAATGAGCAAGACACCACTCAACCTATCTCTGACCTGGAATTAGAAGAATCTGAATTGCTAAAAAGGAGGATAAAAAGGGAAATCTGAAATTATTCCAAATCAAACATACTTAAATGAAGAAAGGGCAAGAAAAATGTTAGTTGTAAATAAATATATTTCAATAATTTGATCAGATTTCTCGATTGTATACACAGTTCAAAGACCAATAAAAAAGAATATACCGGTATGTGTAGCTCAGAAAATGAGAGATCCTTGGTGCTCTCTGATCTTGGTTGTTTTCTTGCAGACACTTCATTAGCCAATCTAGGTAACATCATCAGTGCTAGTGAGGAATGTGGTTAGCTCTCAGTTTATATTCTAGTGCCCTGTCAGTATTGGTGGAGATAGACATAGAGGTTCTTTGGTTGGGCTGTTTACTGTTGGCTCGTTTGGCAGTTCCTTGATTGTGTATTGCTTACTTGATTGTTGCTCTGACATTAATCTTGGAGCTCATCTATGTGCATCTGGGTACTGATTGCAGATGGAGAAGTATTTGGGTCTTTTTAAAATCTTTATCATACTACGTAGGACAAACAGTCAGAAGACTAGCAGAAAACATCAATGAACACCAACCAACAGTCAGATAATATGATGAAAACTCTTTAATTTCACAACATATGGACAGACTTAACCATGGTTTCAACTGGGAAAGTATGCCCATCCTACACCAAGTCACGTCGAAAAATATTGGAGAATTTCTAGAAGCCTGGCACTCTTAGCAAATTATCCATCAATGAACACATATACATAAACAATTTCTACATACAGTTTAAGGTTAGGATCCAGAGGAACAAAGACTTGTTAAAATGGTTTTGTTTGTTTTTTTGAGCAGAAAAGGGTACAATTCTACCCCAAATAGTACATGAAGATTTTCACAGGGACCAATTCATAGTCCCTGCCACAACAATATTCTCATTCTGGAGTTTATAAACAGAGGAAGGACAGAGGAAGAGCCACCTTATGCAATAACCATGCCATTTTTATATCAGAAGTGTTCCCTTAAACAGCAGAAAAGTCAATTCCTTGCTGACTCAGAGGTCAGGAAGTGTTTATTTACTCCTGGGATGATTCAGGAGAGAGCAGAGGAAATAGTGTAACTTGAGTGGAATGACAGGCAGTTTCCAAGGGTACAATCTGGCAAGGAACATACCGTAGGCATATAATATATTGAACGTTTTTTAAAAAAAGATTAAATGATGCCATGTGTTATATTCAGTTTGGAATAATTAGCTGAAGTAGCTACTGCCAGGCATAATGGCATTGTTGTATTTTTTTTCTTTGCCAGTATAATGCAGTCCAGCACCTTGAGCTGATAATTTTGATAGGAACAGGGAAAAAATTAGAGATAACCACTCCCATGTTCCAAATGTTGCTAACTGCGTACCCAAGTGGTTACTGCTAGGAACAGTCTTCCAGCATGATAAATAAATAACACTAGAAGACTCACTTGGGAATATTACTAGATAGTTACAACAATAAGAAGTGTGGCTGGTGATGATTAGACACATGCTTTTTTTGGTCTCAGTTTCCTCTTCCTCCCTCACAATTTGAAATCTCTATTTGTAGAAGAACTGCTTATGCAAAAGGCTAAGTGTCATGTCACAGAACATTTTTTTTGTTTTCTGAATACACATAAATTGAAATATCTCACAGATTTGAGGCCCTCTAGCAGCTACACATCCTGTTAGAGATATTATGCAGCTTTTAATTCAATGCCAGAAAACTTTTTCATCCTAACTAACCCAGTATTAGACTATGTCAAACATAGTTTTGTACAGTGGTGGGATTCAGCCGGTTTGCACTGGTTGTTAACTTTTTCTGCAGTTCAGCAAACCGTCTGAGCCCACCACTGGCTGGCCCTGCCCCTTGACCCTGGCCTCACAGATACTCCTCACCTGGCCTGAAAAAGTAAGGCCGACGCTGCTGGAGAGCACCCCATTGGGGACAGACAGACAGACAGACAGTCCTGGATGGGTTCCTAACTGCAACCAGGCTGATACGCCCTCTTTTGACACCAACGCACCTTACAGGCCTGTGCTTTTTGCGCAAGGCTTTCCCGCTGTACCCTGCTCTGGCTGCTTCCCCTTGGCTAATGTTCAGTGAGGGAGGAGTTACTCTGCCATGAACAGGTGGAGATGGATAGCATGGGGCATGCCCGAGTGACTCTCCTGTGCCGAAAAACCTTCCCTTACCCTTCTCCTGTGTAAAGATCTGAGCCTTTTTCCTCCACGGGATGAATATGGGACCCAAGGCAGATAGATGGGCTCATGGGCTCGCCGTGCTTGGCCAAAGGGCGTGGGCTGCTCGGACCTGCTCTCCCTCTCATTTGCCTCATGTCCTGCATCCATCCCGCAATGGGAATGTGCCGCTTTTGGGCCAGCCCAGCCGGTAGGTCTGCAATCTGGCAGCCCTCGGGAGAGAGTGCTGTGCTGGGGCCAAGTCTGCTGCAGTGTGGCAAGGTGTGTGCATGCAGCCCCAGGACATCTGCCCACCTGTCTACCAGGAGTGCTGCCGCCAGGCACTGGCCCTGTTGAGGTCTGAAAGGCGGAGGTGCACGGAAACTCTGGAGCCCCTTGATCCAGCCTTCAGGATGGATCAGGTCATCGAAGGCTTGCAGCCCTGGAACATCTGCCTGCCCACCAGCCAGAGCTCCGTCGCCAGGGAGGAGGCAATGGCAGCGGGCTTTGGAGTACCATGGAGTGTTCCACTGGAGACAAAGAAGCAGGAAGCCCCAACAGCGGTACTGGGAGCAATGGGCACTTGAGGGTGAGTGAGCCTCAGAGGCGGCAGGGTTGTTGTAGGAAGGACAAGCATGGAAGCGATGATTGAGGAACAAGGGCTTCGGATTAAAAGGAACTTTATTTGGAATCCAGGGCTCCTGCCCCTTGCACCCAAGCTTTTCACGGAATTGCACTTAAGTCATTTCTACGGGTGATTCACCTTCCTGATGACAACATCTCCATGCACCAAAAACATCATTTTTTTAAAATGTCGGCCGCGAGGGCCAGCCCGCACCCTTCATTGTCCCCCCCCCCTTTACTCCGGTCTTCCATCAGTTTCATACACGCTTGTTTAATTCTGGGTGGATATGCTTTTCTCTTCTAGGGTAACTAAAACATATGATAGTTGAGACAGGCTGTTAAAAGTTGCCTCCCCTTGAACATTCCCTCTGAAGGGAAAAACAACAAGAAGCAGCGGTGTCATCTCAGCCAGAGTTCCTTTTTATTTTATTTTATTACATTTTATTTTATCTTAAAAGCATCTTATGTAAAACAGTAGTATGTTAAGGGGGCTGCAGGTTCTTTAGCATCAAAAGGACTAAAGTAGATTTATATGTACAGCGCCTTCAATGGATAAGAGCCCCCTGAATTAGGAGTGCATCCCATATAATGCTCTCACTAGCTCTTTATGGCTTAAGAAATATATTTTCTTCTCTTATCACCATCACCCCCTACACACACAGAGAGAGACCCATGAATGAGGTCAAGTTGGCCATGCCCATCCCGCCAGTCATTAGGTCACATGACGACCCAGTAATGCCTACCCATTAGGGGGGAGAACTGGTTGTTAAATTGTTTGAATCCCACCACTGGTTTTGTAGCACTTTCTTGATTTTAACCACCAGAAGCAGGTTAAAAATGCAGAAAGGTACCGGGATAATAAAATTCTTATTTATATTGATATCATTTTGTTGGCTGCATGGATTACATAATGGTTAAGGAATGGATTGAGGATTCTGTGTTGTGTGAAATGAAAAATTTAGCCAGACTACCATTCTTTTCTCTCTTCCATTAAAATATCTATATTCAGAGAGCAAGTATTATTCTAAATTCAAAAAAGGCTAGAGCCAAGTGTAGCAAATTTGATTTGGAAAAAAAAATAGATGACTACTAAATAGCAGCAAAGATATTTGTTGATTGTTTTATCTTTGCTGGTAATCATCCAGATCAGGGGTCTGTGAATCACTACCAGTACATGGACTGTTGACAGCCAAGCACGAGAAGCTCCATTTGCAAATGCGAGCACTGTGCATGTGTGTGAAACCATCCTTTCCCCACCTCCACTGCCAGTTCACAGAGCCAGAAAGCTGGAAAGGTTGGGGACCGCTGATCCAGATTATTCCAGCCAAAGGCCCTTTTTTAAAATTCCAATGTTCCCCATTCTTAAAATATCTGAAAGTTTTGCCTAAGTACGTTCCTGATTCCAGATTTTGTTTTGGTCAATATGTAGCCAACCTGAACCGACTATACCGACAATCAACATTTTGATGGCCATTTGTTTTTCTTGATATGGGCAAACATTTTAACGATATGCTTAAAGTTATTTAGTGTTTTATATTAAATATTTAAATAATGGTCCAAGGCAGTCATAGAACGCATCCCACTTGATAAAAAGCATCCACGAAAGAGACCTAAAACAAGATGGATCAATGACATCAGCAAGTAATTGGCAAAAGAAAGTTCTACTTGCAAAAGAGGCCTTCACCCTGCAATAGATAGACAGTGGCTAAAATGATGATGAGTAAATATCATGCTTCCTTGACAGCCTTCAAAGCACATATTTTAATGTGCACTTTTCATGTCCCATAAAAGGATCTCATCTCCTCCTTGCCATACTATGTTGCTTTTATCATTGTATCCTACAGTTCCTTATATATTTGGCCAATCTTTCTGTAACAGCATAGAGCGTATCTATGATACGCATGCCACCTGTGGAGCCATATAGGTGGGCACTGGCCAGTTGATTTTTGAGCCCACCAGAAGTCGGGAAACGGGTGGGGAAGGCCATTTTCACCCTCCCCAGACCCCTAGAAAGTCTTTGGAGCCTAGGGAGAGTAAAAAATGGGCCTTCCGGCCCCACAGGAAGTCGGCAAATGGGCCGTTTCTGGCCTCCGGGAGGGGCGGCCATTTTTACCCTCCCCAGAAAGCCTCTGGGGCCTGAGGAGGATGAAAAACGGGCCTTCCAGTCCCACCACAAGTCAGCAAACAGACCGTTTCCAGCCTCTGGAGGGCCTGTGGGGGTGGGAAGGCCATTTTCGCCCTCCCCAGGCTCCTAGAAAGCCCCTGGAGCCTGGGGAGGGCAAAAAACGGGCCTTCCAGTCCCACCACAAGTCAGCAAACAGACCGTTTCCAGCCTCTGGAGGGTCTGTGGGGGTGGGAAGCCCATTTTCACCCTCCCCAGGTTTCTAGAAAGCCTCTGGAACCTGGGGAGGGCAAAACACAGGCCTACTGGGCCCACTGTGCCATCGTGTGCTAAAAGTGTGGGGAGTGTGGGGGAGGTCATGTGAGCATGCGCAGGGGTGCGGCACATTGAATTATGGGTGTGGGCACACATGCACAACCCCCCATGCTCTCCCCACTTTTGGTACGCGACGGCAAAAAGGTTAGCCATCACTGACTTAGAGATTCTTCTTTTTGATATTTCAGTCTCCTTACCATCTTCTTAAGTTTACCCTCTCATATTCCATCCAAACCAGAGACTACTGCCTGCCTCAAATAAATAATTTTATTAGCTTTATAATTTGTATATGAGAATGATACAGGACACAACTTGTCCAGAAAATTTTAAAAGAAGCAGAAAAATGTCTGGAAGGAGCATCATTCCTATTCATTAATATACCAAGAAAAAGTATTCTCCATTTCTATTTTTATTTCTGGCTGGGATTTAGTAGCTTTTCTAAAGTCTACAGAGTTTGTCTAATGTGATCTTAGGTGAGACATGGTTTCAAAGGAAGGGGCAGCAATGTGAACGTAAACACCAATTGTCCTTAATAACAACAATTTTTCAAAAATGAGGCATAATATGGTACCCTCTATACCAGTAATGGCTAACCTTTTTGCTATTGTGTGCCAAAAGTGGGGGGAGCGCAGGGAGGGTGCCGTGTGCAAGTGCCCACACCCAGAATTCAATGTGTCCCACCCCCATGCATGCGCACCTGCCCTGCCTTGCGCTCTACCCGCTTTTGGCATGCAATGGCCCGGTGGGCCCATTTTTCGCCCTCCCCAGGCTCAGAGTCTTTCTAGGACTCTGGGGAGGGTGAAAACAGCCTTACCGACCCCCTTGCAGGCCCTCTGGAGGCTGGAAATGACCCATTTGCTGACTTCCGGTTGGACTGGAAGGCCCAAAACCCAGTTGGCTGGCGCATGGATGTGCACTGCAGCTGAGCTGGGACAATGCTCGTGTGCCCACCG
>JANHFK010006390.1:127741-140241 GCA_036250565.1 Sibynophis collaris
ACTCTTGGGGGAAACAGATTTTCCAAATCCATTTCAATTGGTTTAGGCCTGGTTTTAACACTGAAACTCCATTGATCATACACTTGACCTATTCCAGGAGTTGGATCCTGTAGATTTTCCTGGATGGTTCAATGAGTTTAGTAACATTGACCATGGTTTCTTTCCAGATATGTTATACAAATTAGACCTATATGGAACATCCTTCAGACAGATTCACTCATATCTGGATGGCAGTTTTCAGATGTGAAGAATTTCAGTTTTATTCCATGATGTGCCTTATAGGGCTCCACAAGGATCAATTTTATATCTCTTGTAGGTCAGTATCTATATGCAACAACTGAAATCATTCTAAGATTTAAAATAAAGCTTCTTTTATCAGGTTCAGTGTGACTGAATCAGTGTCTAACTACAAAATGGACTGGATGAGAACCAATAAACAAGCTCAATCCAGATAACTCAGAGCTTCTGTTCATCAAAGGTTTATCTAGCCAGATGAGTGAAATTCAATTTGTTCTAATAGGTTGCACTCCCTTTAAGGATTGAGTTAGTACCTTGAAACTGCTTTTGGATCCTTGTAATCACAGGCATAAGTAGCCTCTCTGGTATGAAGCAACTTCCTATTTAGACATAGATATCCTTGCAAAGATTATCCTACAGTAATCTATGCCCTGATAATTTCTCATTTAAATCACTGAAATGCAATGAATTATTTGTTGGGCTACTTTCATACAGCTGAATTATGTAAATATATGAAGTTTGGAAACTTCATTTAGCACAATATGTTGCAGCCAAAATACTTACTGGGACCGGTGGTATGACTGTATCACATTAGTTATTTATGATTTTAACAGTTCCCAATTAATTTCCAGCTCTAGTTCAAAGTGTTGATTTTAATTTATAAAAGCCTCCACAACTTGAGACCACAAAATCTGAAGGAATACATATCAGGTCATCTTTGAACTGCCTTCTCCAGATGCCTTCGCATGCTGTGATGCAATGTGTGGCTACCCAGGAGGAATAGGCCTTTTCTGTAGCCCCCAACGTTGAATACCCATTCCAATTAGTTATGCCTTTATTATCCTTTGGTGGCAGACAAAGGCATTTTTATCTTTCCCTAATACGTCAGTCCTTTTATGATATTTATGTTCTGTTATTTTTTTAATGTTTATTGTAGTGATTTTATGTTGTATATCTGCTGTTTTTATAAAATGTCATAATCCATTTTAATTGATTATTTTAATCTGCTGTTTAACTTTGACTGTAAACCACTTTAAGATTTATTTAAAAGTGTTGACATATGCTAAATAAGTAGCATAAAGGATGTCTTGATTTGGCTGTAAATTTGGGGGCATAAAGCATAAACATAACCCTTTTGTAGAAGGACATGGTTTCTTCCTTTGAAAGAGGTAGATCATGGGTAAACAATCTACAGCAGAAATGATGAAGATGAGACAAGAAGGAACAGTTTCTTACACAACTGGACTCTTTATCCTCTTTATTTATTCTCAGACTGCTTCAGAGGATTAGAGCTGATTACTAAACTAGAAGGGGCTACATGCATAAAGCAATAGGCAAAGAAATAGCTCATATTTTGGGCTTGACTTAGCACACTATTTCCAAATCTTGTTCATAAAGGAGCTGTTTTCTAGTAGAAAAACTGATTTTGCCACCATACTTACCTATTCCCTCTGTAGAGGCAATTTAGACATTTTGCATATATGAAACAAAATTTCAGACTGGTTTTTCTAGGATTACCTGATACAGTAACTCCTTCATATAAAATATTCACCACAAATAGACACACATCTATAGACATTCTCATTTTTCATGGAAGGATAGATTTTTGTAATAGTATTCAATCATGTGCCCCCTCCCACTCTTCCTCCTCCCATAAATATTGTCTTATGTGGTTTTTCTGAATCGGTAGGTCAATCCTTAGATTGTTTAGCCATGGATTAGACTTAGTTGAGTCATTTACAAGAAGTGTTTTACCTGAATAATTGTATCAGGCCTCAACTAGACCTCTCTAGACTATTGGGCTTTACTATAGAATAATATGAATGGTTGATATGTGTTAATGTTAATACTCACAGATGCATGCATTTGTACATGTATACCACAATACAGCATAACAAGGTTCAGTTGCATGCTACTGATGATAATCATCATAGTCCATCTATATTAATTATTGTTCTTTTAATAAAAGCACTATGTCAGATAGATAAACCCAATCCTTCAATTTTATGATTGACTGAACAAAATTAGTGGTAAAATCTGTAAGAAAACAGCATTTTATTTTTTGAAAAATCCCTACATATTTCTGAAGCTACTTTTTTCAAATTATAGCAGAGCTATGTATAGGATTGAGGACAAATATCTTTTGTAATCTGAATTTCTGATGAAGTTTGTGTCATATTTATGAGGCCTAAGCAGGAATATAGAATTGTATCGTAGTGTATGAGGTTTGTTAGCAACTGAATTAGAATGATGAGACAAGTCTCTGAGTGACATGTTAAAATGCACTGGCATTTCTTTAAGGTCACAAACCTTTCCAAACAGAGAGCTCTTAAAAATAAATGTTTTGAAGCTAATTTAGTGAACCAATGATGCCACAATTCTGTCATTAGATTTGAAATGTTTCACTATAGTTTCAAAACTGTTTACATAATTTTTAGTGCCTGCTTAATTTAGCCATTAATCTATTCAGTATTAAACACCGATAGTTCTTGATTTAAATAAGAGAAGTGACAAACCTTGATTTAAATGGGATTTAATATGCTTTTAATTAGATTGTGTGTGTTTTTCCTTGACATCTTTTCCATATCCAAAGTGCTAATTTTTAAAATCTGGGAACAACTAAAATTCTTAACTGAGAGGAAATATTAGGAATCAGTACCGTAGTTCATATTAGTATAAAATTATCTCTATTTAAGCATAAATATTTAGTGCTGTACTGAGTCTGCTTGTGCATTATTTACATTAAAATTATCATCAGAAAAACTAGCTTTTAGAGGAATGAGAGCAGATTTATTGTTTTTAAACAGGAAAATAAAATTGTCAGAAAGCTATGCTTTCTATTCCATTATAACAGCATCTGTGTTAAAAATAGCTGTTCATTGTAGTACAAATCTTATTGTTCTCACCTGCCAAAGAGGCAGGTATTCAGCTTTTTTTATTCCATACCTTTGTTTCTTCTAGCTGGTATTACTTTAGGCCACATTCAGTGGGATGGGATGGGATGGGATAACTGAATTGGAAGGGACCTTGGAAGTCTTTTAGTCCAACCCCCTGCTCAAGTAGAAGACCCTATACTCATGATGGCGAACCTAAGGCACGCGTGCCACAGGTGGCACGCGGAGCCATATTAGTGGGCACATGAGTGTTGGCCCAGCTCAGCTACAGCGCGCATGTATGCACCGGCCAGGTTTTCCGGCCTTCTGGGACCACCGCAAACAGGCTGTTTCTGGTCTCCGGACGGCCTCGGGGGGGGGAGGCTGTTTTTGCCCTCCTAGAAAGCCTCTGGAGCCTGGGAAAAACAAAAAATGGGCCTTCTGGTCCCACCGGAAGTGGCAAATGGGCGGTTTCCAGCATCCGGAGGGCCTTTGGGGGGATTGGGAAGGCCATTTTCGCCCTCCCCAGGCTCCTAGAAAGTCTCTGGAGATTGGTGAGGGCAAAAAACGGATCTACTGGGTCTACCGTACCATCACATGCCATAAGCGGGGGGAGTGTGTGGGGGTCATGTGCACATGCACGGGGGAAAGGACACATTGTATTATGGGTGGAATCACATATGCGCATGACCCCCATGCACTTCCCCCGCTTTTGGCACCCGACAGCAAAAAGGTTAGTCATCACTGCCCTATACCATGGGGGTCAAATTCGATCGTGTCACATGATGTAATGAGATGTATCATGACTTTTTTTGCCTTTGCGGAACTGGGGTGGGCGTGGCCTACACATAACACACCCAATCTCTTCTTAAAAAACCTTCAGTGATAAAGCCCCCATAGTTTCTGAAAGCAAGTAATTCCTGTGATTAATTGTTCTTTCAGGAAATTTCTAGAAGAAATTGATTCTTGTCCTGCCTTCAAGTGTTTTGGAGAATAGATTGGTGCCCTCTTCTTTATGGCAGCCTCTTAGATATTGGAACACTGCTGTCGTGCCACCCCCAGCCCTTAGGTAGACTAGATATACCCAATTCCTGCAATTGTTCTTTGTATGTTTTAGCCTCCAGTTTCCTAATCATCATTGTTGTTCTTCTCTGCAATCTAGAAAGTTTCAACATCTTTTTTTTAATATTGTGGTGACCAAAACTGGATGCAGTATTCCAAGTGTGGTCTTACCAAAGCTTTACAATGCAGTACTAACACTTCACGTGATCTTGATTCTATCCCTCTGTTAATGCAATCTAGGACTGTGTTCTGCTTCTTTTTTCATTTCAAAATTAAATCATGAGAAAATTTCAACTAGTGAAAGATTGACTGGAAAGGTTGTTATCAACATGCTATATAAGATCCTTTGAGTTGACAAGAGGGTGATATTGCTGACAGTTAATAAAGGTAATTAAGAGTGAGAACATAAGCAGGCAATGAAAATATTCAGGTGAAAATTGTTACAAGTGTCAAGTAATCACCCAAATAAGACTTTTCATCATTATTTAATTGATTAGAAAAGCAGATAATATTTTTGACCGCCCCATGTCATCTTATAGTATGTAACTTACTATATATTTAGAAGCACAGAACTAGTATAACTGCTAGAGCATTAAGGTACTTATTCCAAATATATTTGGGAGTCGGTAGGCATATTTATTACATTTGTAGAATATCTGATAACATAATTTCCTCAATGGTGTTTTAAAGGATATTATAAATATAAATAGAATATATATTGACATCATGATCATTTCTTGAAAGTTCTTTTGCCTTGCTACCTTAAATAGTTTAATATAGTAAAAAAGATTGGGAATTAAAAGTAACTGGACATTAATTGAGATTGACATTTGGAAAATATCAATTAGGAAAATCATTATAAATTTTATATAAATTTGATTGCTGATGTGTATTTTATAGATTTGTGACCAGTAGAAACTTGGCATAATAGATATAATAAACAACCGTATCTGTTCATTTTTTATTTTTCTTTAATACTTCATGCTTATCCATGTATTTTGCTTGCCTGTTTGACTCCTTCAAATGAAGGGAAACTACAACTTCTTGCTTTGATGCTTATCCCTTTTGGTTAGAAGATCATCAATTATTTAGGATTCTAAACCCATGGAGCTCAATACTTTGAACAGAGCAGAATGAATAAAGAATGCTGAAGATCACTGATTTAAAATAGGTCACAGTTTTCAAAAAGCCTTTAGCCATCAAATCGTTGAAAAATCTAGAAAACCCTTCCTTAATTAATCAGCATTTGTTAGCTGTAATAACCAAGCTATAGTGAAAAACGGTAAATGAAAATATATTTTCCACTTGCATGAGTTATTTTTGGTGTTCTTTTTTGGGAACAATTCTTCATAATTGAGAACAATCCTTATTAATCACACTCCTTATTGAAATTATTTTGTCAAAAAATGAGAGATTGGAGGTCTTTTAAAATAAGAGAGATCACAGTTCCTCTTCTGTTGTAGAAGGCAGATGCTTTGGGGGCATGTGACACTAAGTGGTCAAACTGGAGAATGATGTGGTTTATGATGAGCTACCAAGAAATAGTTTTATTATCCTTTTTCTCAACATTGGTGGAATTATCACTTTGACTACTGTTCATGTCCCTGTTTTTACTTCTGTTAGAGAGTACTATTTCACTATAATCTTACACTGTTAGATTTTATAACTGAAGGAATTTGGTGGGAGCTGCACCTATTTCTATGGTATGCATGGAGAACAGAGCTCCTGCAACTACTTCTATAACTTTTGTAACATTCAGTACAAGGCTCTGCAAAGGTGCATAATTTGTGTTATTGACAGACAACTACTTGTACAACTATAGTTACAGACAAATAGCTATTATTTCCAACTCAAACCAAACTGTTTTGAAGGCTAAAATAGTCTGTTTTGAACTCTCAATAGTTGTTTTGCATTCAAGGCACTTTGCATATCTCTGCTCATTTGCCTTTTTTTTTAATCAATACAAGATTTATTTTCCTCCTGTTAGTTTTGCAGCCAATTAAGGCCAAATGCAACCAGTTAATGGAAAATTAACAAACTTGTCCAAATGCCTCCCATTTACAGTTTAGAACTAATGGTCCAGAAAGTCAGAAATTTGTTATTTCCTGAGGAATGGTTAGGAGCAAAATAGAGAGATTAATGATTGAGTCTAGCTATCTTTGGCAAAGTTTACATTTCAAGGTTGCAAATGCAGTTAAATCAATGCAGTTAAATTCTGCTTGCACTGTTACATTCTGTTTAAGAAGGCTGCTACCCTCTTAACAAGTAATCCTCACAGAACTTACAGTAAATGGACTCACAACCAAATAAGCACATTAATAGGATTGCACCATGCAAATAGCCATTTATCCAAGCAGTCTGCAGAAAGCACTTCTATGGATGGCCTTTGGCTTTATACTAATGAGAAGTGGGGAGGAGATGGTGGAGAGGAGGGAACCTACTGCTAGTTATTGGTGAGTTTATTCTATACTTGTCTTTAAGGTAGCTGCAACTTAAACTATCTTATCTGAGAATAAAATATACCGAAGTTTGTGAGACTTTCTTCTGAATCCTTTTTAAGTATCACCTCATTAAAATTGGTAACAATCTACTTTAATTTTAAACAGGCAGTTGGGTCACCTATTCTGCAACAAGTACATTTGTTTCCTGCTTCTAATGCAAGTAGTTTGGCATATTTGGGAGCTGGAGCTGGCAAGTGAATGAAGGTCTAGGACAGATATGACATCATGTAAACCAAGCACCGATGCCACCAGCAGTTCAGTCTGAAGAAAGAGCAAACACTATTTTGATTTTGGTGGGAGAAAGAAAGACAGCATTTTAAAAAAATAATTTGTCAAGGAAAACTTCATGGAAGTGTTGATGAATTAATGTTCTACTGGAAAAGGAAATGAATAAACAAATGTCATGAAGGGTTATAGTTTTCTAATATATTGTTAATTAACTATGAATAGTTAAACATACCGGTATAATGTTTTGAATTGCTTGATGGTTTCTAATCAGCTCCAAACAAAACATGAATAGTAATTATAAATTATTGAGTAAGATTATAAACTATATTGCTAAATCTTTCATGGTTTGGAAACTGTGTAAAATCGAATTATAGACACTTAGCATAGAAAAACCACATTTGGGTGTGGTACAAAAACCATGCATCTAGCAGTTATTTTCAGTTTAACTTTAACTCTGTGTCAGATTTATCTTTCAGAAAGAACATTATTCTAGACTTTGAAGCATATTCTCACAATTTGATTAGCCATTATTCCATTGAAGGGATCAAAAATGTTTCCAGTAAGTAGCATACAATAGCTTTGCAGCAGTGAGCACATACAAAGTGATATTTTGTATACTTCACATACTTGGATTTTAAAACATGGGGTATGTGAATACACATATGTACTGCTAGATTCATATATAGAATTTTATTTTAACTAATACAATAGTGAGTGGTACCTGCTATAGAGTGTAGCACAGCCCTTGCTTTTCCCCATTGGATCTTTTGTGTTCCAAGAGAGAGGATTTGTACAGTGGCCTAGTTATAACCCCTGAAAATTTTCTGAGCAGTTAGAGTTTGAGGAGAGAAGCAGCAATTAGTACTGAACAACTATAGTAGTTGGTTATTAGTTGTTAAATATAAATCTAATTTCAGAAATTAATACAGATAGGCAAAGATACGGTTATTATTGGTGAAACATGTTTAGTGATTATCAGAAGTTAATATGGCTATAAATTATGGTCATATTCTTAAGTTCATCTGTTTTCTCATTAAGACAGCAATGAAGAAAGCATATAAAAAATCTGTCTTGCTTGATTTATATTTTTTTTAAATGCCATACTGTCAACTGCATAAATTGTTATATCAAGAAATCTGCAGTCATAAAAAGTAAGTGGGTTAATTTTATTTCAACTTATGTGAAGTAATCTTTACAACATTCTGTTAACATGGCAGTTCATTAATTATTAAACTGCATAATATTTTCAAAAGGTAATATTGGCATGTTTTAATGGAATTGCTGGAACCAGCTATTTTTTTAAATTTAAAAAAAAGCTCTTAATTTGGAAGCCATTTGATAAAAAAAAGAAGTATGAGCAGCACAGTTGTGGACAAAGTTTTCTAAATGGAAAAATTGAGTTGCTTTCTAAACTGATCCGAATGACAATATCAAGATTTGTAAAGCCAAGTCTTAATCAATTTATAGAGCCGCAGTTTAATCTTCACATCTAATTATCTATTAATACTTCAATTATGTAATATTCTATAAAGTTCCCAAATTCTTATTATACAAAGTTGAGGGCATGTGGATTTTAGATTATATGAGTAGAACAAATTATATTCTGAACATACATATGTTCAACATGTATTTGATTTCCATTTTAATAGCATTAAGTAATTGATTTTGAAAGTAAATGCTTTTTAAAAATGATCAGAACTTGCCCAGTACTATGAATTTGACTAATTAAACTAGATTAATAGTGAAAAAGTTGGAGTGCATTATCTCCTAGGAATATATCATTAATGGGTTTCAAAGAGAATGTTCAAGGTCCTATTCAAACACCATTTTTAAGCATCAGTGAGAGTGAAAATTATACATAGAAATGAGTGAATAACTGTACATTGATTATTTTTTTGTCCTTTGGAAATTCATGAAAGGGATGAAACTTAGATCTTATAATTAAATATTAGCTCCTACAGTATTTTCACAGGCACCTACATGAAGGCCAGAATCTGAAAGATCCAGGATAGATCCTGTATGTTCTGTATGAGCATTGTACATTGATTTCCACATTCTTTTATTTCTTCACATATAAGAAATGGTGTACAATTTATTTATAATTATAAATAAACCTGCTCTCAACTCCTAATTATCCAGGGTGTAAATATTGAGATAATAGATGTGTTTAAACTTTGGACACTGTTGATTCAATTGGCACTTGCTAATTACCAGTAAGTACTTTTTAGGTATTTAAAGTTTTTCCAGTGTTACAATCAGAAAATAATAAAGCTATTTTTCTAGAATACAGGAATCCTGATAATTGCAAAACATTTTTAATAACAACTAGTCTGAACTCCATTTCTTAAATATGTATGAACTTTGTCAAGGTATACCACAAAGCAAGGATTGTTGAACCTTTTTTTATCGGCACATTCATAAATTCCACTAGCAATGAAAATGTACGGTATACACTGTGGATAGTTTGCTTGATCAGGGATCTACATTAATACCCTTTTCTGTAGGTTGAAAGGTGAATTATCCTAGCTTAAGCTATCTAGAATTCTATTGCTAATTTTGCTTTTGTTGCCATGGTGCAGAAGCAGAAAAAAAATAAAATCAAGCAATGAAGCTTACAAGTAGTTTCTCAAGGGACTGTATGAAAACATATCAAAAATTGTGTCTTGCATATTTTGTTGAATTGAGGTGGAGGAAAACAATGGCAACTTAGGTATAAAAAAATAAACTTCTGGCAAACAAAATCGATAGGAAAGCAACCATGTTACTAACTTAACTACAGCGATTCACTTAACAACTGTGGCAAGACAGGTTGTAAAATGGGACAAAACTCACTTAACAAACGTCTCGCTTAGCAACAGAAAGTTTAGGCTCAATCGTGGCCGTGAGTTGAGGACTACCTGTATTCCAATAACATTATTGTGACAATAAGGATTTTTCTGCTGGTTGGAAAGCTAATGTTTTCCAACTCAATTGTATGGAAAACCCCTTAATTTAACTTAATATTGCTAGGCTACGGTATTGTTATATAAATGGGATATAAATTATTTTACTTTCCTTTTCTGCAACCACCAATCACCCTGCTTAATGTGGGATGGAACAGGGTGTGGTAAGGTCGAATGCTGCGTTGGTTTAGAAATTTTAAAAGTTTCTGGTGAACAGGTAGCAGGCACTAAGAGAGTATGTTGGGTTGAAATATAAAGTTGTTCTCCTTTCAACCCCTCCTCCACTAAGCCTGGGTTCAAAAATAGACCATCTGACAACTTAATAGGCATGGAAAAGAGATGTGGTATTAGGAGAGAGTCCTCTTGATTGTTCTGCGTGGTGCAGCCTCTGCTCCATGCTTGCAATCTGTCAGTTGTGCTGTTTTCAAACATGGGTTTTACAATCTTCTGAAAGAGGACTGAATCCAGGGACTCTGCAATGGGAGGAGAGGGAAAGGAAAGGAGGTCAGGAGCATCAAAACACTGGTCACCGCTGAGAAATAAAAATCCCACCCCTTTTTGCATGTATGTGATGCATGCAACCTACATTAAGAGAGGAAGGGCTTCAGTTGCCTAGTTGTACTTGTCAGTTTGACGTCACTGGCACTCCTGCAGATGCCCCCGCCTAAACCCACATTCAGAAAAACAGATTTTGCAGATAAAAGGCACAGAAAAGTAAAGAGTGCATTTGGAACAATCAGACTAACAAAGAACAAGGTCTTCTCTTAACTAGTCCTGCAAGGGAGTAACAGTGTGAGATTAAGCAGTGGCTGGTAGCACTTGGGGAAGCCGTGAAGAACGCAATATTGTAAGCAGCCCATGATGGCAGTCATCACCAACACAGCTAGTGCCATCAACATTCAAACAGCATCCCCTGTAGGATGGCAAAGGGAATTGCAGCTGCATAGTAAAAATCTTGAGAGGATTGACCAGTAAGAACAAGTTTTAATGCATGTGTAAATAATAAAAGTAGGGAAAATGTTAAAAAAATATATCCACCTAATACCCCAAGGTGTGAAAAGCCTATAAAGCACCCAGCGTGAGGAACTAGTCACACATAGCCATCAAATCCTGACTCTTACCTAGTTTAAATAAATCTCTTGACACCACAGGTCTAGTATATCTTCACAATAATGCCAAACCCATCTCACAAGCATTATGGTCAGGCATTATATGGACAGATGCTTCTGCAGAAGCCAGTTGTCTGGGTCCAGGAGGGAGCTTGCTTTTTAATATATTAAATATATTATTATTTAGGGTATCTTGAGTGTTTTTAACCAATTTACATTGTACATTATGCCCAATAAATATTTTCTTCAGAAAGTTAACTGATAAAATTTTTGAGCACTGAACATAGAAAAATAAAATAGATTTTGCAGAGATAATTGCTAAAAACAGAACTAAGAAAAGTATTGGGTTTTCTTTTGCTTCTCTCCTTCAGAGAGAGTTCTGGATATAGGCTGGTAGCCCCAGGAACTTTGAAAATAATGTGCATAATAAATGAATTGCAGCTGGAGACTTGCTGTGTTTAACTAGGCTTTTCTTATCTTCCTACTCTTTCCTCATAGTCAACAGATGCATTTTCCCAGACTATTTTCCATAATTTCAAAGAAACAAACTATGTGAAGTTTCTCCAAAAGATGTTTAAGTTCAGAATAATATTGTTCCTTCTTGATTTTAGTATATTTTTGTCCTTGGTATTTAATTTGTGCTTGAATGTATGTCAAAATGTGATAGCCAATAGAGAGCTTTACATAGAAATACAGTATGAGAGAAGGCTAAGGTGGGTTTGTGAATGTTACATATTTTCTCTGGGTGTTTTGGGTACTTTTTAGAATATTTTTGTTTCTTTGGTACAGTAGTTTATGCTTCCGTTCACTGGCTACTGCGGAATGCTGGAGTGTATTGGAGTCATTTCTGCTGCTGTACATGAGTCACCAAATCTGTAGGGAAAGGCCAGCAATTATATGGGCCCATACATAGCTCCACATCCAGAAGACTCACAATCTACAGGGAATGAACAGGAGCAAGCAAAAAAGGAGCGTTATTGTAGCTGAAAGGTTTGCGGGACAATTCAGGATGTAGGGCAATGTTATGTTGGAACTCATCTGAGAGATCATCTCAAAAGAAGTGAAAAAGTTCCAGTATAATAAAATCAGCCCAGCAAGCTTAGTAACAGTGAGGGGGTAGATAAGTTGAAACTTCTGTTTCTAATAGTAAATGATTAATATGATAGATAAAACCTCAAGTAAGGATTTGGAGCCTATCCAATGATTATATAAAGCATCATATGTACATATCTCTGCATCTACTTTACATCAGAAATGGTAGGTGGTTGCTCAAAATTTCTCTTGTGTGCTATGCTAGTTGAACTGGCAGATCAGACTTTTAATAGCATGAAAGAAACAGACCATTTCCAGAAAATAGAGACGTCAGGAAAAGAAGCTTTCAACTCTGCATAAAATGGAAAATATTTCTTAGAAGTCATTTACTTGTTTGAGGGTAAGCAGATATGTTCTTGGGGACTAGTCATCATGAACAAGATAATTATTATGGATGTAAACAGCTGAGTTTGGAATATAGACCACATGGTGAACTGCTGCTTGTAGTAAAGACTA
>JANHFK010006390.1:164963-174963 GCA_036250565.1 Sibynophis collaris
CTCTGGAGCCTGGGGAGGGCGAAAAATGGGCCTACCGGGCCCACTGTGCCATCACGTGCCAAAAGTGGGGGGAGCACAGGGCACATTGAATTATGGGTGTGGGCACACGCGCTTGCGACCCCCCCCGTGCTCCTCCCACTTTTGGCACGCAATAGCAAAAAAGTTAGCCATCACTGCCATAGACCATTTCTCATGCCACAGGGAAAACCTTCTAAATGAACGTTACTAATTTTTCACATATAGCTCCTGTTTATTTAACATCATGTAAAAACATATATGTAAAAAGGTTCAACAGGTGGGTATGTATTTGAGAAAGAAACAATAGACTCCTATTTAAAAATAACTATTCAGAGATTTGGAAAAATATACGGGTGGTTTTTTTTTTAAGATTGAGAAAGTTAAAACTGTCATGATTAAGAAAAATGCTTCCAAGGTTTAATTTTCTGTTCTAAATGTTGTCGTTAAAAATGGAAAACAAGATATTAAATGAATGTCAGACACAACTAACTCTCGTGCCTTTTATTGTTTTATCAATATATCAAATACAAAGAAAAATTAAAAAATGGGAAATTAAGGGAAGGAAAGAGAGAGGCAGGGGTGGGTTCCACTTACTATCACTACCGGTTCACAACAGAAGCATGCACGTGCCTGCGTGCGCTTCACTCACACACGGAGCGTATGCGCATGCGCAGAAGCTTCTGCACATGTGCATAGCGTCCGTGATGATGGCCGGGTGGGTGGGTGGAGCCTCCCGCCACTGCTACTACCAGTTCGCAAGATCTGGACCAAACAGGTAGGAACCCACCACTGGAGAGCGGGGAAAAGAAAATATGAGGTACAAGGGAAGAAAAGAAAATGTGTTGATTTCCAAATATCCATTCTCTAAACATGGGTGCTAGGAAAATGAAAATACAAGCTCAATTACTCCTAATTATACAGAGTCTATTGTAAATAGCATATTATTATCCTGATGTCTTTTTTTTTTTTTAACCCAAACATTTCATTATATCACATTGTTTCAACTTTCAGGAAAAAGAAAAACTTACACTAAATAATCCATAAACATGTTCAGCTAAAACAATACAAACGTTGTAGATGAGGGTAACTATACATTTTCTGTCCATTCAACTGTCCTCTCTCAAAACCAGCCACTTCAAAAGTTCCCAACCACATCTGAAAAACCCTTTTGTTTACAATACTTGCAGCCCAGTTGAATTCCACATGAGAATTAAGCAACCTCTTCTAATCAGGCATTCCTGGCTAAGATTAAAGATGCAGTAGATACAGATGATTGAAATTGACTAGTATTCCAGGAATGAATTGTTACCCTCTCCGGTTTAATTAGATAAATGGCTAGGAACAATCCTATAGATAGGGACCAGTGTAATTTCTGAACTGAATCACTGTGTTTTTTTCACAGGGAAAGTAACAAAGTGGGTGGTAATGGGAAAGTTTTAGGATCTTCCACATTGCCCAGCAATGGGGCCTCTTGATGGACGCAGACTGGCTGTGTTCACATAAAACACTAAGAACTTTTGAAACCATGATTTGTTGAGTATCAAGGAGGCAGTGGTAAGCCAGCTCTGTATTGTTGCTAAGGAAAAACAAGCAAACAAACCAGTAGTGAGTTCCTACTGGTCCAATCCGGTTCTTAGAACCGGTAGTAATGGCAGCGGGAGGCTCCGCCCACCTACCAGATGTCATTACGGATGCGCTGCGCATGCTTAGAAGCGCTGCGGGTGAGTGAAGCACCACACCTGCGTGTTTCCATTGCGAACCGGTAGCGAAGGTAAGTAGAACCTACCCCTGAAACAAACCACAGATATATTTTTGCAATCATTAGGTGTAAAAGCTGACTCAAAATAGTATTTACCACTGGTCAGGGATACCTTATCTTAGCTCGGTTTAGGAAAGCATGTAAGTTGTGTTTTTTTAAATCACTGTCCTTCAGGTGGAAATAGGATCTTTCATCCCGAACAGAAAGATAGGCAAATGTTTATAATGATATAGCAGGAAAGGCTCCAAACTGACTGAAGCACTCTCTTTTGCATGCTTCTATTCATTTTATAGAATGTATAAACCATAAAGCAAGAATACGATCCAAAACTAACACTAGGAACAAAGGAAGAGAAATTGCTTGTGGGGTGTACAGCTATACATGCGTATATATTTTAAATCAAACTAACAGATGAAGCCAAGGTTTTTCACTAATTCTAAAAACATTTGCCTTACACACTTGGCCATATCCCAATCTTTCACTTGCTTTCTGAACACCATCTTGAAAGAATAGGGATGCATCAGAAAGAGTTGGCTGCAAACCTAGGGAGGTTTATGAGATGCAGCTGGATCCATATCATAATCTACCTTCAGTTCTCAGGACATATGCTCATGTTTTATGGGTAGGTCTTTTGTAAATGGCAGCGTTTACCTGCCAAATGCATGTAAGTAGGAGCTAGGAAAAGAATTAAATTCCTTCAACCTTCAGGGCCAGAGCTGTGATTGTGCCAAATATGATCTTCTTGTGTTTTCTGCTGAAGCATCGTTTTTTGGAGCACAAAATGGAATCACATACTGCAACCTCATGTTTGCTGTGCTGTTGGAGTAGCTAAGTGCAGACTGAAAACAGAATGATCTGGAAAGCCCACACACTCAGAGAGAGAGAAATATTCCCCAAATTAAATCTATTGTGGTATGGTATGTTCCCTTTGGGATCATTCTGTTTATCCTATGACTGAGTCAAGTTCTAAATTACAAACATCTATTGTCATTAAACAATGTTCCCTTATAAGACATTTGTGCAAAATGGTTATTGCATGCAACAGTTTCCTTTCTGCCAATCCAATTCTTCGTGAGTATTTAGGCAGATACTTTCATCCTAGGTACCTGCAGATTGTAAATCTGGACAAATCCACATTTAAAATTGAATGGCAAATTAAATGAAAATCCTGATCTTTTTATCCCTAACTCTTTCCTCAGTGGTGAAATCCTACCGGTTCTATCCGGCTCACGCATACCGGTAGCAGTGGCAGCGCATGATTCGGTGAACGGTAGCGCGAGCAGCGCAAGGCTCCGCCCACCTGCCCAGACGTCATTACTTCCTGGTTTTTAACCCTCTGCGCATGAGCAAAGCCTTCTGCACATGCGCAGAGGGTCAAAAATCGGACGTGACGATGGCACACACACCAGTAGGGAAGGTAAGTAGATTTCACCCCTACTTCCCTTCCCATTCGGTTTTTTTTTTGTTTGTTTGGTTGGTTGGTTGCTACCACATATATATACCATATATATAGATATCCTACTGGTACCCTATATCAGCATCCTTCCTACATTTTTTTTCTTGGCTTTTGCAAAGGTTCCATTTCTCTAACTTAATTTCCCCCTGCATAACTTGAAAAAGAACATAATAAAATTGACAGTGCTTTTTTGATGGAAGGTGGTATTCAACCAATTTGTTTCAGGTTTTTTTGTTTGTTTGTTCGATAAAGTTTGTTTGTTTTTTGTGCAGAGTGTTAAGACTTTGAGATGCACAATCCAAAAAAATAAAGGAAAGCCTGAAACAATCATGTTCTTGAATGTGGATGGATATTCCTGTATTCCATTAACCTAAAGCAGATGGTATACTGTGCTGTCTTTGTTCACACTTGCAGTTAATCAGGATCCGATGTAGTACATGTTTGGATGGGAGACAATACAAGGATTGTAAGCTAAACTGGAAAGCTGAAAAGTATCCTGTAAAAAAAGCAATGACAGATCATTTACAATACATAACACAGCCAAGAAACCTGTATAGTTACTTGATGATGTGCTTGTCTCAGCATACTTGTAGAAAACTGAAATAGGAATTTTAATAGTCTAATGTAAATCCATTCTCATGCTGTGCTGCTGAAAACAAATCATCTTCAAGGTACTGGTTATAACCTATATAGCCCTACATGACATAGGGCCTGTTTACTTTAGAGATCACTCGTCTTCCACAGCATCAACTTGATTAATTCAATACAACAAAAATGATGAATTCCAGATTCTTTCAACCAAGCAGTTCCACCTTTCAGGAACCCAGAAGCATTTCTTCTCTGTCAAGGCCCCTGCTCTATGGAAAGAAGGTCCTTTAAGAGCTGGGTAGCTCCCACACTGGTTGCATTCTGGAGGACCTCAAAGACTGACTGTTCTCTTAGGCATTTGGCTAGAAGGGTTTGAACACTTGTGAGCAAATGTGTTTGTTTTGTTGACCACTTCTGCCATCTTGTTGACAAATGCTTTTTGTATAGTGGTAGTGCTCAATCTACAACCATAATGGGACCTGCCCATTATAGTCATATGTAGTGATAGCCATTAAGAAAGGTCACTTGCTCTCCCCGATGCAGTTGTAAAACAGAAAATGGGATACCTCAGGGATAACAGAGACTCTGGGAGACCTAGTACAAGCCCAGGCCTGCCTGCCGTAGGCCTCCCAAGTCCTCCATTTCCCCCTGAGACACACTATGTTCTGGTTCCCACTCTTTGGGATCTCCACAGCTTTCTCCCTCCCCACTGGGTCCCTACAGGCCTTTCCCCCTCCAACACCAAATCCCCACAAGGCTTGCACCTCCTCCCCATCCTCATCACTTGATCATGCACTTAACATTTGAAGATCTCTGGAGCTCTGGATCACATTGAGGAAGAAGGGCAGGCCACTCTTTCCCTCAGCATACCTGGGCTGCCATGGCAGGAACACTGAGGGATGGAGTGGCCTACCCTCCTTCCTCAACGTGAGTTCTGGATCTTGGAGATCTTCAAAAAGTAACTGTGTGATAAGTGACAGGGGAGGGGAGGAAGCCCAAACCCTGGAGGGACTCAGTGTGTGGGGGAAAGCAGGTTCAAGCTTTGCAGAGACCCAATGGGGAAGGATAGTAGAGGGAGATAGGCGGAGGAACCCTTGCAGCATCTCTGCAGTTGGTCATAAGGGAAATGATTGTAAGGGTTCTGCAATGGCCATAACTTTGAAATGGGTCATAAGTACTTAGGGGAGGGTTGTAAATTCAACTGATCGTAAGTTGAGGTCTACCTGTATTTGCGGTTTATTTTTATGCTGTGAGCTATCCAGAGTCACTTGGAGTTGGGTAGCTTTCATATTAAATAAATAAATCTTTGATTTTATGGTCAGAAATAATGTTACATTTCCAAAAAAGCTACAGCCAAACTTAATTTATTAAAATAAAGTTTTACTTCAAAAAAGCTACAGCC
This sequence comes from Sibynophis collaris, assembly GCA_036250565.1. Taxonomy (NCBI): domain Eukaryota; kingdom Metazoa; phylum Chordata; class Lepidosauria; order Squamata; family Sibynophiidae; genus Sibynophis; species Sibynophis collaris. The sequence goes on from JANHFK010006390.1 coordinate 170,187, forward strand.
TAGCTTAATTCCCATTTATTTAGATTGATCTGTTCTAAGTGTGGCCTTATCTAAATCAATCGATAGCCTTTTAGCTGGACATTAATGGTAATACAAGCACAATGTAAAAAAGTATTGATGGTGTGCAACATGCAAGCTGCTAATGATTTTTAATACGAATTGCGGTATTTGTCCATTAAAATTGACCAGATACACATTTAAGATCAAGACAAGGATTTGTTTCATTCCAGCTCCTTCTATAAGTACATCGAATATTGTTGCTTGTAAAATCAAAAGGCAAAATCAAATGCAAAAATAATTGAATTTTATTAAGCTATTTTGTTTATTTTTATATCCAATATGTACTTCATTAATTTAATACTATAGTAATGTGCAATATTTTTAAAATCTTATTTGATCTATCCTTCTTACAACCATGCCCTTGCCAGTTTCTTTAATCTACAGTATGAAATCTTTGCATAGGAATACAATAAAATCCCAGAGATATGTACCTCATTCATATCTTGGAGGTAAATAAAAACATTCACATTCTTGGTTCTTAGCCATCAGCTCCAGGTTTCTGCTTCCTAGACTGATTCTTTCATTTCTAATTTTTTTTCTTTTCTTTAGCACTTCAGATACAGAAGTTTTCATCATTCCCTCTGTAGGTAATTTTTGCTGGAAGAGGTCATACATTTTTGTACTAAACTGTCCGCTTATGTAATATTAAATGAATGAAGACCCATGACTAAACAAACAGATTGATGGAAATAAAAGTCACACTGTGACTTTGATGGTTCCTATCCACCCCACTCCAACAATCAGACTATAATCTCTTAGGTGAACCATTTTCTCTCTATCTCTACCCTCCCACCCACATAAGTATGAAAAAAGAAAATGACTTCCAATAGAAGAGAATATGTGTAGTTCATATATGTAGAATTGCAGTAAAAATGCCCCATAATGATCTGATAGGTGTACGTTTTTGAATATTGTAGTGAGACAATCCAATAACCTTCTTTCACCTTAATTGCATTTCTTGCAGGATTTTGCTCTTCAGACTAGCCACATTCTTCTTCATCCATAGATCTAAAGAAATAAATATCAACAGCCTTTTTTTTTTCCTGTTGTATCTCCTTGTAGCCCGACCCTGCCGGCCGAGATATTTCAATTCTTCCCATTTTGGAGCATTGTGAAAACACTCATATGACTATATGGCTTGGCATAGTTTATGCCTATAAAGGCCTACTCATGGTAAGTTGAATGGTAAGTGCAGCTCAGAGCCTAGGGCGGTAGTGTAATGTTTAGTATCTTGGCTCAGGAATTCGGGAAACTTTAATTCACAGTTTTGTTTAGACATAAAACTGACGGGAGTCACTTTATATTAGTCATTGTTGCTTTGCCTAGCTTACCTTCTAGGATGGTTTTTGGATAAAAAGGATGATAGGAGAAAATTGAGTACTTCCCCTGAAAACCTTGAAGGAACGATATGAGAGAAATATATGAAATAAAAATATATACCTTGCCTGTCTTATTTGTGCTCTGCTTTTCTAAATTAAACATCTACAGTATATTAGAGAGGTTTATTTCATTGAAATGTACATATGTTCTAATTATAAGTAAATAGAATATATTTATTATTAATATATTAACATGCTCTTAAAATGAGAGCCAGTTTGGTGTAGAATAGGGTGCTGGCCTAGTTCTAGTCCTGGCATGAAAGCCAGCTAGGGACCTTATTCATTCAGCCCAATTCATCTTACAGAATTGTTGTTGGAGCAAAAAGGAAGAGGAAACGGTATTATGTATGTTTGCTATCTTAAATTATTTAATTAATTAATAATAAAGGCGGGATAAAAAAAACTAATCAATAAAATATAGACATGCATTTGAGTTTATCATAAAAACAGAAATCAAAATAAATTATATTGTGATAGCAGTGAGATTAATTTCAGAAAGCTTCCGTCCCTCCCAAAGCAAAGTTATAACATTCCAATTTTTTATTCTAATATATTTTTCTTCTGCCTAACAGAGGGTGAATTTGGGGGCAAGTTGAAAGGTGGAGAATGTGGTCTGGAGACATGAAAGATGCCTATTAAAAGCTTGACTACTAAGTTTATGATGACCTGAGTCAGCGCTTTTACATCTAGTATTCTCACTGTCCAATGTAATCATGGGTTTCTGCCCTTTAAATACAACAAGTGAAAGCAAATAGTATTGATTATCTTGTGACTTCAAAGTACCTTCACTGTACCTTGAAATACACAACTTGATAAAAACACCAGTAATTGTAGCTTAACATAATTGTACCCATTCTATTGGAAATACCTTTAATGGCTCTTTAACCATGAACCTGGTTATATAACTTAAAGTTACAATTACAGAAATATAAATAATTTGTTCATCTCATGTTCATCTCTATCCTGCCTTTCCTTCAGGAGCTTTGGGTGTGCACATAATACTCTCCTCCATTTTTTTCCCTTACCGTTGAACTAGAATAAAATAACTGGGTCACTTATTTGTGAACGTGACGGTTGTGGTTAAGCTTCAACCTGGGACTCCCAATTCCTAGGCCAACACTTTAACAACTCTTTCTAGCCAATGATCAGCAGAGATACGGGAGCTGCTATTCTGTTAGCTCCTTTATGTTTCTTGTTTAGGCTGTACTTAGTGCCCTGTGGTAAGTAATGTAGTTATAGGAACATTTAAGTAGGCACCATTATGGCAGTAACGCCACCCACCCACCCTACCTGGTCTGAAATTAAATACCATAAAGTGTCATCAGATCAATGTTAAACTCTATAATCCTACTCATTTGAAAAGAAGAGTTAGTTATCAGATTCATCAGTGGAAATTAAATATACTTGCTTTTATCCAACTAAGGACCTAAAATTTAGTGCAGGAATTACATTGTCTAATGCACAAGAATAGAAACAGTAAAACTGCTTCCTTCTGATCCAGATTTAATATTGTATTTAAAGAGCTGCATTCTATGTGTATTATCCTTTCTGTTTACTTGTTTGTTTGGAGGGGGAGGATCTCTCCCTCCCAATTTCAATATATGAACACAATTTTGTTTTCAAAAATGAAAAATATGTGTTTTATTACAATATGCCTTCCTTTTTTTTTCTGGTTTCAGCTATTTGGCTGTTTTTTAGCTTGGGAGACTCGAAATGTGAGCATTCCTGCTCTGAACGACAGTAAATACATTGGCATGAGTGTATATAATGTGGGCATCATGTGCATCATTGGAGCTGCCGTTTCCTTTCTTACACGAGACCAGCCCAATGTACAGTTCTGCATTGTGGCACTAGTCATTATATTTTGTAGCACCATTACCCTCTGCTTAGTCTTTGTACCTAAGGTAAGTAACCTGATTTGTAATGAATGGTTTTATTTGAATATGATTTTGTACAGCAATTAGGTGGCTATCTCCACCATGAAGTTGCTTTGGAATGGGGAAGAACTATGCAAAAGGGAAGACTTGGCTCAACTTCTATACGGTGAGAGCCAATAGAATGTTTTGGTTGGTGCATCGCAGGGTGTTTCCCGTCTCGAGTTGTATATATAAAAAGGCTGGAAATCATAATCAAGATGGCCCGTATTAGGTTTGAACGTTATTTCACAATTACCTGTAATTCTAGACATAGGAAGAAGAGACCTGTATTAATCTGTGATGGTAAAAATTAAGAATCACCTTTTTCAGTTAAATCAATATTATTGAAAGACATAAGTTTTTCTGAACTGCATCTCACTTCATCAGATGCATAGAATGGATGCACTGAGGTGGTAAGGAATCATAGCAATACTGAGGCTACTTGCATGGGTTTCTGGAAGCTCAGTGGTGCAGTAAGACATTTTTGCCAGTTGGGAATGGGGTTACATGTAGCTGAATAATTTTAAGTCATTTGTATGTGGAAAATGAGCTGGTTGCTGCTGCAAACTATAAACTTGATACTTGAATTATCTGTGTGCTCTATAACCTTTATTTTTACAGTCTGTTAAGGGTGAGAGGGGCAAAGATAGTCAATGACTCAATATTTTTCCTTGAGGATTATCTCATTGCTGTTAAAATTTTTCAGTTAATTACTCTGAGAACAAATCCAGATGCTGCCACTCGGAACAGAGGGCTTCAGTTCACCCAAAATCAGAAGAAAGATGATTCAAAAACGTCAACATCTGTCACCAGTGTCAACCAAGCCAGCACATCTCGATTAGAAGGGCTTCAGTCAGAGAACCACCAGCTTAGAATGAAAATAACAGAGGTATTATCTGCTCTGATTGTGTCCTATTGACTTTGCATGCAAACTCATTTTGTACAGCCAGGAAGCCATTCACATTTGAAGCAGGGGTGAAATCTACTTACTTTCCCTACTGGTTCAGAAGTGCGCACATCCAATTTTTGACCCTCTGCGCATGCACAGAAGGTTTTGCGCGTGCAAAGACGGTTAAAAACCAGGAAGTAATGACGTCCAGGTGGGAGGGTGGAGCCTCCCACTGCCGCCGCTACCGATTCACCAAACCACGTGCCACTGTCGTTACCGGCATGCACAAGCCAGACAGAACCGCCAGGATTTCACCACTGATTTGGAATCAAAACAAATGAAACATAAAGAACCGCATTTTAAATTGGCCATGTTTTCCTTGTATGTAACCCCCAGCCTCCATACTGGGCATTAGTCTCATGAATGTAGAGAATTTGTCCATTTTTTCAGAATAATTTTTTTTTTTTTAATTTTAATTTGATTTATAGGCCGCCCTTCTCCGAAGACTCAGGGCGGCTTACAATGTGCTAAGC
>JANHFK010006390.1:191951-211153 GCA_036250565.1 Sibynophis collaris
CAGCTGAGCTAGGGCAAAGCTCGTGTGCCCACTGATATGGCTCCGCGTGCCACCTGTGGCACCCATGCCATAGGTTCACCATCACTGTTCTAGAGTGATAAATGCAATATATAACAATGAACACAGGACAAACATAAGAAATATAAGTCAACTACTGTATTGGAAATCTTTATGAAATACTGGGCACTTTTTGTGTGTGCATACCTATAGGCATTCCTTGGAGACAGTAAAAAATATAGAACATTACCTTTTATGTTTTCAGATAATTCAGTTTTAGGGGTATGAAAAAACACTGTCTGGTTCATTTATGTATTTTGCACAAGAAGATTTATATTTGTCTTCATCCTCGTTAAAATTACACTGTGATGACTAACATGTAAGAAATGAACCATTGGTGTCCCTGTATTTTTATCCCTGTTAAAATGACATACCACATGGACAACACAGATATTATAGATATTCAAGGATTTGTTTGCAGAGTCCTCAAGAGTCCAGTTTAGTTAATCATACCTAGGTTAGGGAGAAATGATAATTGCTCCAACATTGCTACTAAAAACACCAAGACAGGGCTTAAATTCTCATCCAATCTCAAAGTTCCTGAGACCACATTGAAAAATATTGAAATCACTGGGAAAAGGCAAACTGTAACTCTCCAGGATTAATCGTACTCTCAGATTTATTGTATATTCTAATCCACCAAGTCAATTTCTTTAATAGTGAAGGAACAGAATCTTCTTCCTAGGATGAAGAAAAGACTTGCTATTTTTCATCTCCCATATACTATATGGATTTATTCTCATGTGTGTATGTGCATGCACCTACTGTATGTGTACACTCACTGTTCAACCTTGTTATATGTGATCTTTGAAATCCTGGATTAAACCTTGCACGTTATCAGTTGGGGGGGAAATGAAACGAATATGAACATCAGGTAGTCTTTATTTAGCAACTGGGACCAGCAACTCAGTCATTAAGTGAAATAGCCAAAGTTAAACTGCAACTGTGATTATGAGTTTCTGCTTGCCCTTGCTTTAAAGATCTGCAAAATAAATGCGAGGCTTGATCATAAAGTTATTTTTTCATCCCCACCCTAATTGCAAATAGTGTCTAAATTAGGCAGTTGCTGAATGAGGACCACCTGTATGCACCTCAAGATTCAACTTTCACCATGTTTAGCTGCAATATCTATCTATCACTCTCATATCCCTTTGTAGAATCTTGTTTCATTCCTTCATGTGAACTGCATCAACCCAAGAGTATGTTGACTGGTTTCTAACTTGAATTGCTTGTTTCAGATTCTAATTTCTTTGACTTGGCCTTCTAAAACAATTTTCTTGTTCATCATTCTCTTATGGACTTGCTTATATCTGTAAAATCATTTCTTATTGCATGACTCACTTATACCCCCGTTTCAGCTTACATGCAGTTTCTCCTATAGCTGCAAAATCAAATCCTTGTCTACATCAATAATGGCAAGTGAGACAGATCCTGATTCAAAAAAGCACCATCAAAACCATGAGACAAGCATAAGGCTGTACTTGACAGTTGACATGAAATTCTTACTATGAAAAGCAGTGTTGTTTCCACCAATCTCGTGAAACATCACATGACCACACCAAACTTAACTACATCAATTCTACTCCCGTTAACTGCAGTCGGTAGGCGGGACCTTACATGACCATGATTGGTCGTTTCCATTGACTCAGTTGGAAGCTGTGAAGTGTTTAAATGGTGATCATATGATTGGGACACAGCAACAGTCATAAACACCTGTGGATTGCAAAATGTCCAAATTTTAATCCTGTGAACATATGGATGCTGCAATGGTCATAAGTGTGAAGATTGGTTGTAATGTTAGGGTTTCAATGCAAATGAAACTTTGAATGGTTCTAAGCAGGGCAGGCTTTAAGCAAGGACTACCTGTATTGCCCCAAATCTTCATTTCAAATAAGAAATGACTTTGTAATCTTTTTCCGTCTTGGTAGGTACCAATGATGTCAAGAGATTTAAGGAGGGACTTGAAATACCTGTAGAATTGATTTGATGATGAAGGGATATAAAATCTGTGAGATTTATTCAGGGCAGGGCTAGCCCAAATTAGTTTATTAAGAAAATATATATGGTCACTCAACTCATGGTGATTCTAGGTAGCTTACAGAAATAAAACCCCAAACACAAAACCCAATAAACCCTCCACTCCCTAGGGACAAGACAAGCTGATGTATCCCATATCATCTTGGGGTCCCCAGGCCCAATGACAAAACTATGTTCGGGGCCTTTCAAAAGGGTATCAAGGTGAGAGTCAGTCTTATCTTTGTGGCGATAGTGTTGCCCAGGGAAGGAATCGCCACTGAGAAAGCCCTTTTTGGTCCCATTAAATTGGTGACAATGCCATTTGTCATTTTTGGTGACACACCAGACCTACGGACCCTGGACGTTGCTCAAGGCAGCCTTGCTCTTGTGCAGTATGTGAGGCATTCAAAAATCACACAAGCATTCTTGATTGATTTTCAAAGGCTTCCAAGGCCTCATGAGAGCAGGGTCTCACACGCAACTTCCCCATGAGAGTCCAGAGAGGAAATCCAGAGAATCCTTTGGTCTCGATTGAGGTGTTTCATGACAAGCCACCAGAATCAAGGTATTTTCTGAATTTTTGAGCTCCAAAGTCCAAAAGGCTTGCCATCATAGCATTAGTTAGAGCTACTTAATGAGGGTAGTGATAATATATCCTACCTCCCCTCTCTGGTGGGTTGGGTAGATTTAACTGAAAAGACAGTCCTTCAAATAACTTGGATCCAAACCATGTAGGGTTTAAAGATGATAACCATTACCTCGAATTGGACCTGGAAGCGGATTGGAAACAAATGCAGCTCCTGCAAGAGAGATAATACATGTGCAAATCTACACTTTTTAGTCAAATACTAAAGCAGCAGGTCCTGCTTTTTGCGTCAGTTGATTTGATTGAACAGAAGGACAATTACTTTTTCACATATTGAATGCTTTTTTATACATAAAAGAAATACCAACCTTTGGTATTACTTGTTCTGTCACATTCTCTTTATATATTGGTAAGATTCACATGAAGCTCTAATAACATTCACTGCTATGTATTCAACATTTCAAATTTCCAATATAAGATGAAAGAAAGAACTATTTAAAGAACACTTATATAGGATTTCAGACGTTAGTTGTGACATCAGTGAAGCCTCTAAAAATGCTTCTTTTCAAAGCTTTTCGCAATCGTTGCTTCAATATCCAATCCATCTCCATTTCATAAATAGATTTTTACTGCTTCCTTGCACTTGGCTTTTTAAAATATGTTTTGTTCTATGACTACTTCGTATAAGAAACTCTAATCTCACTAAGTGATGAACTTGATATAAACACTATTCATATTTAGATAATCACTTTTGAACAAGAAAGAAACGGAGATGAGCACTGCCCTCTAAAGTTGACAACAACTAGCAGAGTAAAATCTGCAGGGACTCCTTTACTTTTACCTTTTGAACAAGGAAAATAAGAGATCTTAGAGAGCAATGGTGCTGGAATTTGGAGATAGACATTGTTTTTGTTCCGTTAATGCAATATTAAGTCATTATTGGGGAAGGTTTAATCTGAGCTCTAGTGTCTAGTTGAGAATCGAGCCAATTTCTGGAAAAAAAATAAAGTCAAATTATACACAAATGGACTCTTAAATTATATGTAGAACACAAAATGCTTCTGTACCAGTGCATGTTTATGACAGAATTGATTCTTGGAAAGGACAACTGATCATTTTCCCCAGTACTGACATAAAGTGTATGTATTATCCAATCTCCTTCAGCATTTTATGGTTTTAATAGTTATCACTTGCTAATCCTGGACTGAAAAGAGCCATTTGCTTAAGCACGTATTATATTTGGGGACTAGAAAGATTGAATAAATAGGAATTCTAATCCTAAACACAAACTGAACAAGTCAATAATGTGTAACGGTACTGCACAAAAATCACAGGCCTTGAAACATACTAATTAATTAAGTGCCTGACATACTGGCTATGATATTCCACCCCTGCTTCTATTCCTTTTTCAAACAGACTCATAAAAATGGAGTCTGTTGTTTTATAATCAATTTAATAAAGAACCTGGCAGAGAATGACACCTTAATAATTCTGGCCATGTACTACCAATTTGATTGACTGTGAGCTTCCAAGGTCTCTGCATGAAGAGATTTAACTAGAGACCCTGTGGTTTGAACAGGAAAAAAAAATTCTTTCAGTGAGTAGTTTATTCCTCTGGTTTGATATGAGAACATTCTTAAAACATACCTTTGCTTCCAATAGAAATAATACTGAAACAGCTATGCCAAGGAAAAGTACTTGAAGCCGATCAAATTCTCAGCTCTAAGCAGAAAATGCCCAGCATAAAGCCAAATATGTTTGCTGCAGTCTAAATGAAGATAATTTAGACTGAATTCCTATTGCAGTACTTATTCTACACTGCACATTAACATCAAATTAGGTACCCTTTCTATGATTAACAAATTCAACAATTTCAACATGGTTTTCCAAATAAACAAGACCAGACTCTCTTTAAAAAGGACAAAGTGTCCCAGCACAATAGAGACACAACTAAAATCTTTCTGACTCCAGAATCATGCAGTCAAGTGTCTGCAAAAAGACATTACTAGCTGCTTTCCTCCATGATTGAGACTAAACTGATGTACGTGGGACCCTAAGGCAGCCTAGCATCAGACACCACCCATAACTACTGATGATGAAGACTGCAGGCAATTTTTTAAAAGTAAGAATTATTCAAGTGTTTAAAAAGTGAATCTTCTACCATAGCAAGAGAAATCTCAGAACCTCTGAATCTTTTCCTCCAGGCCCCTGGGATTTTTCTCTGAATTAAATGGCTGCTTTTAAAAAGAAAATATGAAGAGGGAAGTCATTTATTTTACATTTCTTTTCTTTTTTTTATACACTATATTCTTATTTTTTTCTTCTACGTTCTTTCTTGCCCTGTTTTTAATTTGCATTAGCTTTTTATCATTGTACTAGTTTAATAAAATTTCTATGAAAAAACCCCCACCATACATTCATCTCCAGTAAAATAATGTATCTCCAGAGTGATTTTGTTGTTAAGTGATCCAGGTTTTGGCCCCAATACTTTGGCCTAGATCTCTTATGTTTTGGACATAAGCAGCTAGAATCAAAGACTGCAGATTTCCCTTCTGGAACAACCAGAATATCCCCCCACCCATCCTACATCCTTCTAACTGACACTTTGGGACTTTGCTCCTCAGCATCCACATACCCTGAAGCTTCCCAGAACCTCCCGTACTGTCTCAAATAAGCTTCCATTCAATGTACTCTTTCTGTTAACCAATTGCTATTACATTCATCTAGCACCCTCCATCGCTTTATCCCATGTACACTCTCGAGATTTCCCCCTTCAGTACCCTAGTCCCACTAAGGCCCTTTGATGAAGGAAGACACATATTCTGATTTAAGGCAAGGCTTTATTCCTGCACTCCCTGCCTCTTCTATAGAGTTGCAAATTTCCTTATGTTGCCCTCTTCAGCTGGTCCTTCAGAGCAGCCATAGATGACCAGCACAGGAGCCACCAGCAGGGGGGGTCCTCTGCAATGCTTGCTTCTCCTTTCAGTCCAAGTTCCTGCTGTACCAATCCCAGTCAGGTCTATCCTCCGGTCTCTTCATTCTAGGTACATCAGTTTTACCTGGCTCTCTCATTTCTTTGTTTTATTTCTTCCATTGTTTGTTCTTCTTTGTGAACAAAATATCTTTAAGGACATTTACAGTACTAGAAATTTGTGCCGCTGCCACCATTTGTGTGACCTTCATCCTTTTTCTGCCTTCCATGGGCGCCTCTGTTCACTGTCATACCGCTTGTTCTTTCTTGCATGTTTGGATCATTTCTGATTTATTTGGAGTAACCAGTGTTTATTCTCCCGCTTCTTCTCCTTTCCATTTCAACCCAAGGAAACAAATGTTGCAATCTGCTAGCATCCACTCTCCAATTCTCCCTAACCGCCATCCCCAAATTTCCATAGTTTGCGTGCTGCAAAACCAAGGCTCTTTACTACAACCACCCATCAACCATTCTGCAAGTTGAAGCAGAAATACAGTGTAGTTTTAGAAATGAGAGGGAAGCAAGAAACATAATTCTCTTTCTCCCAGTTTGATATCCGTTCTAGGTGTATCTGGATTACAGAGGACTTGGCTCAGAGGGACCTTCTGTGACAAAAGGTCACTGCTAAGCATACAATAAAAATGTGTTTGTACAGAAGCATTATGCCCATATATTACTTCTCAAACTGCTTCAGTATGTAAATTCAGTTTATACTGGTGTCAGATTGCATTGCTCTAAGAGCCGGAAGTCCACTTTTTGCTTCTTTTTAAAAAAATCAGTTCAGGAAATGGCTGGTAGGCAAGTAGAGTATGCCTGCCTCAAAGTCATCACTTAAAGGCTGTGCCGATTGATATTGAAAATCTTCACACAGTGATCTGCCCCGCAGCTCACCAGCTGCAGCCACTTGCTGCTCTCGGCTGTGTCCTGCCCTGCTCTGCCCACACGCTTTCTCCACTGCAGTCGTTTGACAGCAAGGGTATGGCTTTGGCTGCAACAAAGACAGAAGCTATTAGTAGAAAGAAACTCAACTCGTCTCTCATAATCACCAAATGTCAAACTCAGCTGGACTTTGTCAATTCAAAACATCAGCATTTATCTAATTAGCGTGTTCCTTTGCTGCACTGCCAGAATGGAAAAACTAAACTTGTCACTGCCTGTAGGTATTAAAGATGCCAGAGCTATTATCAGTGCAAGTGACATTTCTTCACTTCATCCCATTAATAATTCAAGCAGCAATCTACTTATTTTCACTGCAATTTCAGGTCAAGCATCAATATTAAGAAAGATACTGCTACCCAGGAAGCTAAGAATCATACTGGAAATTTCCACCAAAAAAAAAAAAAGAGTCCGGCTATAAGCAGCTTGAAATAAGTGCCTGATTTAGATGCAATGCTAAATTGTGGTCAGGAATTCCCTTGCAGGCTTGTATGCTCTTTCTTTCTGGGTTCAGAGGTTATCGTTTCCATTCCCCCATGGTTTTCATTGATCAAATTTGCCATTAGGTCTATAGATTTTTATGGCTGTAAAAGCCTGTAGATTTTATCTTGCTTTTAAACCACTGCTTTTAAATGTACGGTATTTTAAAAACATAGTTCCAAATTGTGTCCTGAAGGCAAACTGACCCCATGCTACGCACCCAAATGCCACTACAAATAATGATAAAAATCGGTAGGGGATCTACACACCACAACTTTCTAGGAATTCTTCCAATGGCTTAAAAGATCATGAGACGAATTTGAACAAATAAAAATAACAGTAACCAGAAACCTGTATGAAAAATATAACCAATAATTGTATTCACAATTTCCTCACCCATATGAACTCCCTCAAAGAAAAACAATTAAAAGTAAGTATTAAATTTAGTTCAGTCTTGTCTAGGGGAGCTAAATGTATCCCAGAATTAGGTGGCTAGAATTAAAAACCTGTAACTTTGCACTATTATAGAATGCAATGCCAACCAAACTATATAAAACCTAGCTATTACAGTATGGAGTGTTTATTACTGTATTTTTATAATAATTATTATTGGGATTTTTATTATTTTATATTGCTGTTCATCTTGAAGGTACCCAAATGGACTCACTATAATATTGTATGTACGTGAAACTAGGCAAACAACTTGAAGGAGGAACAAGGGGAACAGATGTTCTGGTACACCAAGTAAACCATTTGGGCCTACTTAAATGAATGAAAATGTTAATGGCATACTGAGAAATTCAAACATTTAAAGTCTCATCAGGCTTTTACAGCCCTGCTATACAGCTCCAGTTACAGCACAGAGCTCAAAAGGCACATAACTTAAAATCAGCATAAGAGTCAAACCAAATCTAGTTCTATGTTTAATTTGACGTTTCAAGAATCTGAACAGAAATCCTGATTACTAATTCAAAGAAAGGTAAGGCCTCAAAAAAGTCCTGATTAAAAGAACTGTGAATATATAAAGCCAAGTTGTAACAGAATTTCCTGTACTGGGCGCAGGCTAATGAAGTTAACTCAGAGAATGGGCCACAATTCAAGAAGCTTCCAGATCCAATTAAGACCTCATCTCTGCCATATTCTGTTGGGCAATCTAAAACTAGCTTCTTGTTCTCCTTCTTCTCTTTCTGCCCATCATCTGTAATACAAGAATCGTATGGAAAGGATACTGACCTATTTTACAGGATAGCTGAAAGGATTACAATAAGATAACGTAACATGAGGCACTTTGAATTCCCTACAGTGCTATATAAAGAACCAGAGTTATTAATTCTCTCTTTGCTCTTTTCCAGGGCTGAGAAGCCCACCAGGGAAAACAGAGGCCATTGGCTGCTTGCAGTCTTCAACCTGCTGTGTAGGAATCTGGGATGATAGCCCACTTGGAAGGAAAAAAAGAACTCTCTTTCCCATGCTGCACTACTCAACTGTCTCTCCTCACTTCATGATAAATATATGGGCATATGAAGTTGGGTAAATGAATTCCCAAGAATGAGCTATGGTTGCAAGTGTCTATATCATAAAGTCCATGTGCAGAGATTACAACCATTACAAAGCTGTGACATATTACTGTATAATTTTGATCAACTTTATCTTAGTCACATTAACACATGCGCAACATTCAGTACAATAGAACCATGGGGCCAACATTTATTTGACTTAAACCTGACCAAAATTAAAGTTTTATAATATATTACCAATATTACCTCTAAATAAGATAACTTTAAAAAGATATTAAGGAGAATATAAACGGGGGAAAAGAAACCACAGAGAAAGGCAAAGGATTCTAGGTGAGCTTGATATGCCATTCAAGGAAATGGTACTTGAAACATGAATGGGAAAGGACCAAGGGCAGCCATACAGACACCCAGACATGAACTCATTCAGTCTATTATCTGGAATTACATCCCTACATATTCTGCTACTGCCTCTTTCCTCCTGAAGTCAAAGTGCACCTGAACAAATCTGAGAACAGGGAGGGAAAACAAGAATGAATGAGATAACACTGATTTGGATGAGGAGATAAGAAGGTTATATCCAACTTTGGCTTGCTTGACACAAGTACCTCAATCCATTATTTGTCCTGATGTCCTAATCCCACTTCAACCCCTTACCCTTCTCCTCAAAGCCTTCTTGTGAACCCCAATTTCTCAGAGAGGCTTTGGGGGGAGCACAGAAGGGCTGCAGTGGGTAGAGAATTCATCTTATGCAAACACACAATATTTCAAATCTTTATACAAAATAATAATTCAGTCGATGCTCTGTTTATCAATTGCATGGCACTAAGAACATTGTGAATATTTGTTATATATTTTCATTTCTTTAAATATGCATTAACTTTTTCATTGAAAAATAAGCAATCTGATGCCCTTTGAATATTCCGGCCCAAATCCCATCACTTGTAGTCAACGTGGACAGTGTCAAGGGATTATGGTAACTGAAATACAAATTTCCAGAAGGTTTCAGGAAAAATTGTTCTAATTTAATCTGCATCCCGGAAACCGATAAAATCTGTTTATACTACTTATAAACATAAGACAAATGTAGTAGCTCACCTGTAATCTGTCTCAACACACTTGCACCAATCGGAAAGTGGCAACTTTTTATTGCCTGGCTTCCATTTGTACAAATGAATCTTCCCACATTCTGTCCCAATGGCAATTAAGAAGCTGGAGAAAAGAAATACGTGTGTCAGGGGTTAAAGCAAGTATTTTGCTTCTGTCATATATAGCATACTTACATTTTGAAAAATGTCCCACATTTTAATCACCGCTTCTTCTCAAGAAAGCATGCCCAAACTGTGAGGCATAAGAGAGAGATTACCAAAGAAACTTCTTTCTTCTTTGCATCAGTCAACTTTGTCCCAGGGAACCCCTATGACTTTGGCAGATTGGCTTGCACATCCACAGACAACTGTTACAGTCAGCCAAAGAAGAAAACCATTGATCAAAGGCAAACTTATTTTCTACCAACATTCATGTCTCCTGAAATGCCCTCTATCACCTCAAATGATATTTTATCTTTTTCTGTGCAGGAGAGCAGCTTTTAAGCAAAATTCTGGCTGCAGTCAACCACAATGTCTATTCTTCTCTATGAATATCTATCCAATTTTAGGCATGCTGGGGAAAAGAGATTAAGTTGGAGCTCTTTGTGTCAGGGATAGCAGGGAACCTGATGGGCTTCCAGTGGCACGTTAGTATCCCCAGGAAGCAGGTTATTTATTCTTGATGAATTTCCAAATCCTATAGAGACTCGTACTGGGCTTGTAGGAATAGACAGTATGTTCCACATATATCCTTTCCTTGCCATGCTTTGCAAAGGGGGAATGGTCTATCACAGCAGCCCCCAATCTTTTGGGCACCAGAGACTGGTTCCGTGGAGAGAGGTTTTTCTGTGGATTGGAGGAGGTGTGGTTTTGTGTGCTGCCTTTATCTCATGAATGGGGATTCGTTTGTTTGAGTGGCCCAGTTTCTAGTAGGCCACAGACTGATATTGGTCCACGGACTATGGGTTGGGACCCCCTGGTCTATTGATTCAAAGTATGTACATTAGGATGTACGTACAGATGCAGATATACCTAATTAAACACAGATAAACTTTGCTAATGTATCCATTTTTCTATGACTATATAATTAGGTAAAGAATTCCCTGAAAATCTGCAAATTAAAAAAAAAAACTAGGAGAAAGAGAAAGGGTTAGGGATAGGGTTAGGATTATAAGAAGGATGACCACTGTCAATCTGTTTTTCCTTGGCATAACTCAGACAATAAAATGTGCTATGTATCATTATCATGTTCAGTCTTCAGTCATTTCCAGTGTATTACTTGCCAAATATGACATCATCTTTGATCATGCATTATCCTTAATAAATATTGAGGAAGACGTAGTTTGGCTGCACCTATGCGCCTCCACCTAAAAATGGTATTTTGTTAAACCACGGGTATCAAACTCGCGGTGTCAGGCTGCTGTCATATTGTGATGTTTTTCCCTTCACGGAGCTGGGGTGGGGTGGGTGTGGCCTGCATGTGATGCATTCACCTCTGAGTTAAATCTTAACCTAGATAAAGGGCAGATAATGCAGAACTTATTATATAGTTAATCAAAGTATTAATCAGTCACCCTAAGACAGGTGTGGGCAATCTTTTTCTGTCAAAGTCTACATTCTCCCAGGAATAAGGGGGGAATGGGGGGGGACCACCCATTTTTTTCAAACATTTTTCCTTTTTTTCGGTCTCTTTTTGCTACCCTCTATTGTCATTTCTCAGCAGTTAGTTGTTAAGACAGGGACACAGAGCTGTGACAGAGGTTTGAATTTGTCTCCAAAGGCTTTTAACGTAAGATCAAAGGCCTCGTGAAATTAAATTGAGGGAAACATGACTGCCATCCAGCCTATTCTAAAGAAAAGTTTGCATCTATTTATGGATTATTTTTAGTGAGAGGGAAAAAATCCTCAAACCTTATAGAAGTATGTACATAAATATTTGCATAAAGTTATCATCATGATGGCCTTGCCTTACATACATAGTACTACATCTAAATAGCATTAAGCTTCCCCCCTCTCAATTTATGTTAGCCCCTCCCTCTTCCTATAAAGTTTAAGGTTACAAGAGATGATATGCCGTTTAACCATTATGAACTGAAAAAGCACAGTAAGCTAATTAAACTCTAAAGCATAGTGCAAATTGGTGAAGATTTCTAGCTTTATTTTAGGAAGCTGACCAATATGGAATATTCTGACTTAATGTGCAAGGAAATCTCAATAATACAAAATATACATACCTCCCATCAGAAGCAAGTGTATGACTAGCACTAATTGCAGTGACCGAATCACCAACATCCAGGACTGGTGAACAAGGCTGGATCAGGCCCAAATCCTTATCTTTATTCTCCTCTGCTAAACATTTACCCCAGATCACGGCCTGATGGAAATACAAAAATCAGTCGTATTGAAAATGGAATGTTACAAAGCATGTGCATAAATACATACATACCCCAAATACCACCATCATAAAGCAAACTGAGAGGAATTAACTGTTCTCCTAAAAAGAGAGAACGGTTTGCAAGAGCCCACTGATGACGAATGCTCGAAGTACATGAAGTACATGTTCAGTTCTGTTACTCAACCAGGTCTTTAAATTAAATTGGGTGATTCCATATAAACAGCAAGAGTGATCACAGTTATAGTAAACTAATAATTCACATATAGTACATCAACAGGCTGTACAAAAACACCACACGAGTCATTGGTATAATTCAATATTGAGAGCAGATGTTGAACTTTTCTTTCTATTTAACTATATAATGTTGAATTTCATAAATCCACTTGCATACAAGCACAACTTCTCTTCATGCACTTAAGATAATTTTTTCACCACCTTTCTGCTAAACATCTGACATATTACACTTTTCTCAAAAGACTAGCAGGAAAGCAAATACTCCACCCCACCTCATTTTTTTTTCCCAGAGGAAATGAAGAAAGGGGGATCAATAGTAACTATAATTAACAATAGTTTAGCAAACTAAGTCAGAATTTGTCAATCCTTCTACATCTGAACCACCACTTAGAAAGAAAAATATGCTGCATTAATAGTTTTGATTAACATTGTCCAGTGGTATCAAGAAAGTCAAGGGCACAACTTTTTGTGGGCAAGAATAGGGCTTACACCCAGTGTGGTCTGGGGCTTTTTCTGACTGGGAACATTCATTGGAGCACTGGCCTGCTATTTGTAAGCATAAGCCCTAAAATAGGCTTAGCCATTAATTAAAAATCAAAGAAAAGTCAATCACACCTAAGAAGAAATCACAGCCAATCCTAAACCTTAGGTCTTTCTAAAAAATTGTTGTTACAGCTTAACGTGATTACCTGTGGATATTTGTTCAAATAGTTAAAAGGAATGAAAGATAGCCAAAAGACATAGTCACAGAAAGCAAGCAGTGTCTGACTATAGTTACTTCATTTACAATATATTTAAAATTAGGGTGTCTTCTTCAAAATGTTACTATAATTTCGAACATGTTCAAAAACAACAGTTGTATCTATAAGCTTTTAAACTTTTTACAGCCTGAGCACTGATTTACATATTATCCATCTTTGTCTTGTAAAAACGATTTTGAGGATTTCCTGGGGAAATTGGGTTAGGAGAAAATAAAATGCATTCCAGGTTGTTCACTCTCAGCTATTCTTACATGTTTACGTGAAGTACATGATGAGAATTTTAAAATAAAACTAGAGGGAAAAACAACCAAAAGGCAGCCTTTGAAATGCATTACCTTTTTGTCCCTGCTTCCAGTAATAAAATAATTGCTATCTGGAGTCCAATCACAGGTCCAAATGATACGACTATGCACAGCAATGTTCTTTCCTGTGGCTGCAAAGAGGCTGAAAGCTGGTTCTGTAATGACACATCAACAGAGAATACGCTTTCTTGTTGCAGCAAACAGGCAACTTTCCAGAAAAGCACATTGTCTCAAAAATAATGAGAGGTTATCAGAAATCTAAAGTTGGGGTGCCCTCCCGTCTTCTCTTTCAGATGGAAGACACCTCCTTTTGCAATGATGTAGAGGCTTCCAGGTGTTGATGCAGATTATGCATCCTAGATTATGTACCCTAGGAAAAGAAAGCTTGCCAGCAGCAGAAAAATATTTATGGCCATCTGGACACTGCTGATATATTTAGTTCAGGTTGTTCTCATATCTCCTCTAAGGAATTCTAGTGAGAAGATAAGGATAAACTGTGAGACATGCCAGACAAAGCTTAAAAACCAAGACAAGAAAGTTATGGGCTCAGACCACCACAAGCTAAATGTCCCTTCTCCTTGGCTGGAAAGAGATCAAAGCCACTTCAAGCTTAAAGAAAGGCTTGCTGCGATAGTAATCTCAATCTCTCTCTCCTTTTCTCAAGTACGAATTTCCCACATCTTCTTGAATAAGGATTAGGTTGAAGCTGTGATACCTAAAGATGAAGTAAGTATGTAAGCAAAGTGGACAAAGGCCTGGAATCCTGACTAAAAGATCCTTTACGGCAGGGGTGTCAATCTGGCCCTGATGTGTCACACGCAGGCCGCACCCACCCCAGCTCCACGAAGGGGAAAACCATCACAAAACATCCCGTGACGGCGCCATGACACCGCGAGTTTGACACCCATGCCTTAGGGGAGTTACTTAAGAATGAACCAAGTTGTTAAAGAAACAAAGGAAAAAATGTCACCTGAACCAGACAAAAGTAGCTGGCCCTGACACACATGTAACCACTCTCCTTCCCAAAATCCCATCAACAGCTATCAAACTTGTAATTCAAGAAGGCAAGAGTAGCTGACAATCTTGTCAAGCAACAAACCAAACAAAGCAAAGACTTTGGGAGATAAATGGGGTTCTGAAGACCCCTTCCCTCTATGAATCATTTTTGGATCCAGACTGACAGCTTCCATCCCTCTGGCTAGTGCCTGTCAGCCTTGTTGAGAAGGGCACGGATAAGCATTGATGAATATGTGTGAGAAAGGTATGAGAAAGATGCACATTGTAAGCAGTTAAGTTTTGCTGTTATTTTAAATTCACTGGATCTCTGTATATTCCAAAGAACCAATTGTGCCTCAGTGTTTGGTTGAAAGTGGTTTGACTGTGGCTGTTGACCAGGGCTGTGAGTGCATGAGGTAAGTGATCAGAAGCCAAACCTGGAAGCCCACGTAACAGGACTTTATTCCAGATTTTAGGGGAGGACCTCCTGTTTGGGAGCCTATTGAGTGCATTGGTGTTGTCTTAGAAGATTTATGAACCCACAACTCAGAACAACTAGTGTTCTTACATCTGTTCTGATACAGCCATCCTCTCACAACCTCTGGCTTTTGATCCCCATATCAACTCTGGCCCTGCTTTCAGACTAGAGATGCTTATTTTATGTTTCACTATTCCTTTGAGCTTGGTAGATAGGCTTAGCCAGGCTTTGTATTCTGCTTTTATTGCCTGTGTGTCCTTTTGCTTTGTACTCTTGCTCTGCCTGTCCTCATCTCTACTTGTCTCAAAACAAGACAGTCTTCTTTAGGAGTGCTATTGTTCTTGAAGACACCCTACAGATCAATGAAAGAATCATTAAATTCTTCCAAATAGAACTCAATATATTCTGTTCTTTCAGCACATTTATCTACAATTTCTGTCTTCCCTTTAAAGCAGTCAAATTTTCAGGGTTATACTTCTGGAACCGAACTCTTTTGTAGACATTCTACTCAGAAATCAAGTAATTCATTATGGATGTACATTAGCAAGCATCAGACACCATCTGAATGAAGTGGCAGCTGTGTCACTAATGGGGTCAATAAAGTTGTCATTATGTTTAGCAATCGCTCATCATCATCATGATATCATTAACATAAAAATATTCTAGGTTTCCAGTGATGTCACTTAATAGTCACTATTGCCAGAACTGATTTCACTATGTAACGCAAAATGCAATATTTTAAGGCAGAAATTCTCAAATCCTGTGACACTAATACTCTCTAAAATGGTCTAGGAGTGAAGAAACAGGGAGACTCATCATCACAGAAGTTCATTGGGTAACTTTGAGCTATGCACTCTCTCAACCCAATCTCCTTCACGGAGTGGTTGTTTCAAGGAAAAACAGGAGAGGGAGCACTTTATGAGATACCACAACAGAGAAGGCACAATTCAAAGATCCAAAAAGGTGGCACTTCAGTACTGTATTAGATGGAAGGGACTCAGAGCATACCCTCCCTGTTAGAACTGGTGAGGTGGGCAAAAGGAATGAGGGACAAGCGATCCTGCAAATAGCCTGATCTTATGACTATAAGGCAGTGATGGCGAACCTATGGCACGGGTGCCACGCAGAGCCATATCAGTGGGCACACAAGCATTACCCTAGCTCAGCTGCAGCATGCATGCACTCATTGGCCAGCTGATTTTCGGGCCTTCCGGGCCCACTGGAAGTCGGGAAACAGGTTGTTTTCAGCCTTTGGAAGGCCTCCAGGAGGGTGGGGAAGGCCCGTTTTTTTGCTCTCCCCAGGCTCCAGAGGCTTTCTAGGAGCTTGGGGAGGGTGAAAACACTATTCCTCACCCCCTGGAGGCCCTCTGGTGGCAGGAAACAGCTGAG
Source organism: Sibynophis collaris (assembly GCA_036250565.1). NCBI lineage: Eukaryota > Metazoa > Chordata > Lepidosauria > Squamata > Sibynophiidae > Sibynophis > Sibynophis collaris. The sequence continues at coordinate 208,155 of JANHFK010006390.1, forward strand.
GGTGGGGCACATTGAATTATGGGTGTTGGCACGGGCATGTGCGCGCCAACCAATGCTCCTCCCAAAAGGTTAGCCATCACTGCTATAAGGTATTAAAAATACCGTAACCAATATTCTGAATTGGGCATAGAAGCCAACTGAGAGCTAGTGCAGTTTGGGGAACCATGGTGCTATAGAAGCATATCAAAAGAGACAAAAACTGCCCATTCTGGACCAGCTGCAGCTTCCAAATGTTCTTCAGGAGCAGCCAGGCAGAGCGCATAACAGTCATTCAAACAGGAGGTCACTAAGTCACCATGAGCAAACTGTCCTGGTCCAAAATGGGTGCAAGTGTTGCACAAGACAAACCTGCACAAATGCCCCCACCTGCTAGAGCTGACTCCTGCTCTTCCAGCAGGCACCTTATGTCCAGGAGAAGTCCCAAATTACACACCAGCTCTAACTAGGGAAGTTCATTCCCAGGCAGAGTTAAGGTGGAAAAGCTCAAGAGCTGGGGGAGGGGGAGGGAGCGTAAAACCCACAGTCACTGTGTCTTGTCAGGGTTAAGCTGAAGCCTATTCTTCCCTACTCAAACCCCCATAGCCTCCAAGCCAGTGGTGAAATCCAATTTTTTTTGCTACCGGTTCTGTGGGCGTGGCTTGGTGGGTGTGGTGTGGCTTGGTGGGCGTGGCTTGGTGGGCGTGGCAGGGGAAGGATACTGCAAAATCTCCATTCCCACCCCACTCCAGGGGAAGCATACTGCAAAATCCCCATTCCCTCCCCACTCCTGGGGGAAGGATATTGCAAAATCTCCATTTCCACACCATTCTGGGCCCAGCCAGAGGTGGTATTTGCCGGTTCTCCAAACTACTCAAAATTTCTGCTACCGGTTCTCTGAACTGCTAAAAATTTCCGCTACCGGTTCTGTAGAACCTGTCAGAACCTGTTGGATTTCACCCCTGCTCCAAGCACTAGGGAAAAAAGTCACCCTCTCATTTCAAGTGATGAATAAAGTCTGTACTAGAGCTCCAGGAACAACCCCAAGCTCCCTCCGGAACCCAACAGACTCCATCAGGTGCCTGGAGTGGACTGTTCAAATGAGACAGCCACTCACATTCATCAATTTCAAGAAAAAAAAGACTATTTTCTTGCCTTAACTCGGCTTCTTTTATACTACTTACAAAACACTAGCAAGAAAGATGCTTCAGGCAATTTTTTCCCCAATGCAACTAGACTGAGATAACAATCACAGCCCCTCTCTCCCTCCTCCCCACTTTCAGCCGGTAAACCTTCCTTCCCCTCTTGCAATTTCTTCCTTGTTGCAAGCCATTGCCGATCCTTCACTTAATTCCCTCTGCAGAGTGGATGTCAGGTGATATGGTCAGAGATTTGCACAAAAACCTTACCCACTCCCTCACGATTACACCCTTTTTGACAGACTCAAATGCAATGTGTTAAACAAAATTCTCAACCTTTACTGGATCCAACACACTTTTGTATGAAACCTAATTTCTGATGCAGATTCCAACATAATAAGGAAGGCTTTGGATCTGCAGAATTCGAATTAATATTTCTGCTTTTAAAAAGTACATTGGCCTAAAGCCAATAGATTTTTTCCCCGTGCATTAATATCAATGAGAGCAAACACTATAAAAAAACCCAGATACGGCAATGTATTATCGCAGCTATTACATTACACAGAAAGCTTTTTCAGATACTGGAACTGCTGGATGAGCTGTCAAACCAAAGAAATGCCATTGTTTCACTTTTAGAAATGGAAGAACAGAATTACTTCAAAGCTTTGAAGCCAAATTAAAACAGCCCTTCAACATTTTATACATCTTGGTCCCCAATTTTTTAGGAATACCATTCATTAGGAAGGAAGTAAAATGCCCTCTTTAAAAAAGATTTAGACCCCTTTTTTTTAAACAGTTTAAAAAGCTGCATCAATTTTCAACCAGCAACCTTACCTGATTCTGTTGGAGTGATCTGATTAGATTTCCAAAGGGACCAATTCCTGTCTCTTGAAACTGCTAGCAAGAATTTATCATTTGGAGAAAAAGACATCTGTGTCACTGTCAGATTGTGGAAAGGTAAGCTCTGCAATTGTTTCCAAGTTGTGGTGCTCCACAAAATAATGGCTGCATATTCTTTTTTAGAAGCCTGTAAAACCAAAAAAGGCAATGAAAACAAGCAGACACAATCTTGAAAAACGAACTGAGACCACATTGGAACTACAGCTCTCCAGGTGCACTTAATCATAACTCCCATTAAGAAGGAGCCTAAACTGGAGTTGATGGTAGTTGTAGACTAATCAGTTAGGCATGAGGTTATGGAAGATTACTACAGTGGATAAAGGGTTAAAGAAAGACAACCCAGCTTCTTATGTCTAAAAAACAGTCCCTTGGCAAGAATCCTACCTACACTTTTTTGTTTATTTTAAACTACTTTTATGGACGTGAATGCATGTATGTTTATTATTATAAATGTTCTATGCCTCTTCAAACATTTGACTCTAAGTAGTTTATAAGCAAGAACATATAAAGATACCCAATAACATAATTATCAGGGGGAAAATGCCATTCGTACCTAAAAATAAAATCAAAATATTGTGTGTCATCAAATAACAGAAATGTGCATACTCAAGTATTTTTACCCACTCTCATCCCTGTCCTCAAAAACACATCAAAAGGGCCATGTTTTAAAAAGCTTCCTGAATATTAAAAAATGAGTATGGGATTCTTACATCTATAGGAATTTCTACAAAGAATGCTCACTTCCCAATCCTCTCTTGTTCCCACTCATGAGGAATAATTGAAAACCACTTTGAAATATTTTTATTTAGGAATTTTTATCACATTTTTTTTTAGAAAAATGTATCACAGCTGTGGCTTCTTATTTTCATTTTTTTAAAAATATGAATAATGTCTCAACATGAAATCAATTATCCAGGGCTGCCCATTCTTAACTGCTGAGAACATTAACATCCAGCAGCTACTGCTTTTAGAGTGGAGGGATTA
>JANHFK010006392.1:22933-34159 GCA_036250565.1 Sibynophis collaris
CCACTGATGTTTACGTATGATTATGTGTGCTTATAAGAAGTGAGAAAAAAACAAACCAAAAAAACCTCACTAGCAACAGAAACTCGCCACATGGCACCTGGGAAGATTACATCAGCCAGCAAGGCTAGCTAAGACCCCTGCCCCCTGGGAGTCTGACAACCAATCAGGATACATTTCTTACACAGAAACAGAAACACTTAGGTGGGGTCCAACAGAGGGCGTAAAACCAAAGCACTCCCAGCATCTCTGTCTTTTTCTGCTCAGGAAGCCATGTGATCTTGTTCAACAATAAACCTTATTTCCAAGCAACTTCCATGAATCCAGTGTCTTTTTTCCCCACTTGGAACTGAACCCAGAAGGACATTTCTTCCAACAATATAATAAAACCATTCCCCACTCTCCTTCAATCTTCTTAGAAAATTTAAGTTTATTACTGGTCAGTTCTGTCAACTTTGAGTCTTTAGAATCCATGCCTTTCTTGGAGTCCTCTACCAACTTGTGTTTTCCCAGTCAGCTTCATTTTCATGGCTGACAGCAGCAAGTTACATTCCTATCCCTCTGTTGTAAATCTTGCTGTAGTGCTTTATTTGTATTTGATTACCATCTTTTAAAATAGTTAACACAGAGTTTATCAAACTTTTTATCCAAATTTTCAAGCTATAAGTTGGAAAATGTTCTTTCTGCCCAGCTTTCCTAGTAAACTTCGTATTGCTTGCATTTTGACCATATTTTGATTTAGTAGTAAAACTTTTACAGGTGGAATGTTTACAGCCAGTCATAAACAGCTGGCTGCACTAAATAGCACTATAACAACTAAGCTCCAAAAACAATGAGAAGAGCTTTCAGCAAAAAAAGAGATTTTTTTATCTGAAATTAATAAAAATTAAGACCAGAATTTTCTTAATAAATTTATAAAATACAAAATATCTGTAAGTACAATAATTTAAGTACAATATCAAAAGTATGATTCTGATTTAAATCAAAATATATCTCTTTCACTTCATTAAGTTATATATCTGCTTTACCTGAGTATGAGATATTCTATTTTTTATAACTTGTCTGTGAAAATGGCTGTAAAATTGGAAAAATCTATTAGCAACGGATCATTAAAATATTAGGAAGAAATTAAATTTCAATTCAAAGCAATTAATCCCATAGACACAATAATAATCTTGGTGTATAGATCTCCTTATATGAAATATGCTGTTAACTATATTTTCAGTTAATGTAACAAGGGATCATTGTTTTATTTTTTTAGTAAAAGAGGTTGATGGGTTTTAGCTGGTCTCTCGTTAACTAGATATTTACAGTTAAAAAATGCATGCCTACAAGTAGTCCTTGAGTAACAATCACAATTGGGACCAGAAATTCTATTACTAAGCAAGGCAGTTGTTAAGTGAGTCGTGTCCAATTTTACAATCTTTGTTATCAAATTGCTGTTAAACAAATCACTGCAGTTGTTAAGTGAATCACATCGGTGATTAAATGAATCTGACTTCACCATTGACTTTGTTGGAAGCTATCAGAGAAGGTCACAAATAATGTTTATGTGACCCCAAAATACTGCAATCTTCGTAAATACTTGCTGGTTGCCAATTGCCCAAATTTTGATCATATGACTGGAGATGCTGTGTCAGTTATAAGTACGAAGACCAGTCATAAGCCACTTTTTCAGTGAAATGAAAAGGGCGAAGGAGCCAGGAAGCTTCGCGAGGACGACAGGCGGACAGGCGCGCGGCGTGGGGGCTAATTGCGATTTCGTCGCAAACGCCCTGAGTCGGCTGCGATGATAAAAGGCCTCCTTGCCTCTGCAGCGGCTCTATTCCTCTTCATCCACGTGGTCGACCGGTGGAGGCCATTACCTAGGCCGTAATCCGGTAAGGTGGTTCCTGTTTTACCACTTGGGAGTGAAATAAGGATAAGTGGATTGGCCTTTCTGGCTGTGAGGGTGACAGGCTTGGAAGCCGTTTTATTAACCTGCGATTCTGAGGCTGCCTGGGACTGGCAGCTAACTGATCAGGCTTTTAGTTGGGTGGGCCTACCTCGTGGCCAGCAGCCATTTTATACCACTCCTTTCTATCGCAGGCAATCCCTTGTGCTGGTGGCCATTTTGAATCCATATTCCAGTATGGCAGCTAACCCTTCACAGCAGGCCTCCCCAACTGATACCCAGGCCTCTCTTCTGTCACCACTACCGGCTCCTCCTGGGGTTCCTTCTATCCCAATGGCCCCCAAGAAGGGCAAAGCCACCAGAAAGACCAAGCACATTGATCGTCCTTCCAGGGCTGAGGAAAGGGAGGCTGATAGTCGCCATAGGGCGATTGAGAAGACATTTCAGAGAGCCTCCAGACAACAGGGCCTACAAGTTTTTCCACCTGAAGGGGCAGGCATTGGGGAAGTTCTCACTCCACTGCAGGAGGTCTCTGGCTCTGGGGAGGGGTTCCGTATCAGGGACATGTCACCAGATGTGGGCCTGGAACACAGGCCTTTGGCTCAAGTTGACTCATCTCTGCTCTTTGGGGCTGGGCCTCCTCTGCCACCTTCTGCCCTGCCCAGGATCCTCCCAGAGGCCACCCCTTCTCCCCTAGTTCCTGTGGTTTGTCCTCCAGTGCCTGGGGGTCCTTCAACTCCCTTGATTCCGGCGGGTTTGTTACCTGAGAACTTGTCATCTATTTTATCTGTTGCCATTAGTCAGGGTATCGCAGCAGGCCTACAGCAACGGCCAGTCCATGTAGCTCAGCATATTCCCAGGGAACCCCTGACCAGTACCTTGGAGTTTCCTGACCAGTACCTTGGAGACTCATCAGGTTTTCTGCAGGTTTCTGATGGCTCAGGGCCTTCTAGTCGGGGATCCCTTGTCGGGGACCATGAGAAGGACTCCAGGGATGTGGAACTCTTGGATGACGAAGGTTTGACCCCGGATCAGCCGGCCTTTGTGGGCCTTTTCCGTCCACACATGTTCAAATCATTGCTCCACAAGGCCAAACTGGCCACAGGGTTTACTGGGGTAACAGGGCCCTCCGATCAACCTCAAGGAGGCCCCAGGGCTCCGGGAGGCTTGTTTGCTGAGCCCAAGTTCGAGGCGGAGGAGATAGCTGCACCCAAGTTGTTTTTGGATGTTGTCAAACGTCAGTGGTCAGCCCCAGTTTCTGGCCCCTCCCCAGGGGTTCTGGACAAACGTTTTTACAACATGGCCCCAGAAATGGCCGAGATCCTTTCCCCTCCTTCAGTGGATGCCCCCATTGTGGGCCTGACCTCACGCTCAGTCATGACTGGTCCCCCGGAGGAGGTGTTGAAGCCTGAGGACAAACGAACAGAACAGTCTCTCCTCAGGACTCATCACTCTGCCGCCTGGGCTATCAAGGCTGCCTCTTCGGCCTCTTTCTTTAATAGGGCCACCCTAGTTTGCCTTAAACAGCTACAGGAAAGGCTGGACCCAGCAGATACCAGGTCTCAGCAGGACCTCATTAAAATCATGGCTTCGCTTGAGTTTTTGGTGGATGCCACATTGACTGCCGCCCGCTTTGCGGCTAAGTCCTTGGGTGTGGCTACCACGGCCCGGTGCCTACTTTGGTTGCGCAATTGGCAAGCCGACACTAAAAATAAGTGGCGCCTGGCCTCAGCTCCTTATTCAGCCCCCAAATTGTTTGGGGAACCCCTGGAGCCACTATTGGTCGAATCCAGGGATAAGCGCAAGTATCTGCCCAGCCTCTCCCGTAGGTCGGACTCCCGTTGGACTCCCTATTATCGGCCCCAGACGTTTCGGCCTAGGGAGCCCTCATATGGGTTTCAACGATCGCCCAGGCAGTATCCATCTAGACAGTGGTGGCCCAGGACAGGCCCCAAGGGTCCCGCTACCCTCCCAGATGTCCCTTTCGGGGGGTGGAAGGAGGCGCCCCTTCCATAAGACACGCTGACTCCCAGCCGCAGATTCCCATTGGGGGCCGCTTAGCCGCCTTTGCGGCTCAATGGGAGGTTACCACGTCCGATGCCTGGGTCAGGGAAACAATCGGACTGGGTCTCTTCCTGGAGTTTCTCTCCCCTCCACCCGACCTCTTCCTACCTTGCCCGGTCTCCACTTGTTGCCTCAAGCGGAAACTCATGGCGGAGGCCATTGCCCACCTTCTTTCTATCCAAGCCATCCAACGGGTGCCGGCTGGGGAGGAAGGCCACGGGTTTAACTCAAGGCTGTTTGTGATTCCAAAACCATCAGGGGGGGTGTCCAGAGCTATTATGGACCTCAAGTCCCTGAACCGCCATCTTAGGTACCGGCGGTTCAAAATGCAATCCCTCCAATCCATCCTAGAGGGCATCAGGGAGGGGGATTTCCTCACGTCGATTGATCTGACGGAAGCCTACCTCCATGTTCCCATTCGACTGGCCCACAGGCAGTTCCTCCGTTTCTCGTATGCGGGGAACCATTACCAATATCAGGCCATGCTATTTGGCTTTTCCTCAGCGCCAAGGGTATTCATCAAGATCATGGCAGCCTTGGTAGGTCACATCCGCACCCTTACGATCAGACTTCAGGCTTATTTGGACGACATTTTAATCCAATCTGGTTCCCTCTCCCTGGTGCAGCAAGACCTGGAGTCAGTGATTGGCATGCTGCAAGCACATGGCTTCTCCATCAATTGGGCCAAAAGCCACCTCTTCCCTACCACCCGGCTCCAACACCTGGGGGCGGTCATCGATACCCGGGAATCCAAGGTGTATCTGTCTCAGAAGCGACAGGTCAGTCTGAGATCTCTGGCTCGTCGAGCTTCGGCCCGTGGGCCCCTGTCCCTCAGCCTGATCTCGCAACTCCTGGGAAAGATGGTATCGTGTATTGGTATTGTTCCCTGGGCCCGTCTCCACTGCAGTGCCCTGCAGTGGTTCCTCCTCCCATTCCAGCGAAAACGCATCAGCGCGTCTCCAGCACGAGCGACCCTATCCCGGGAGGGGGTTCTCTCGCTTCAGTGGTGGATGTCCCCCGCCCTCAAACAGGGCTCTGTTTTCCGGGAGCCTCATTGCCTGGTATTGACGACAGATGCCAGTCTCCAGGGGTGGGGGGCCCATTTGGGCTCGCTCATGACCCAGGGATTGTGGACCCAAGAAGATCAGAGCCACAACATCAACTGGCTCGAGCTGCGGGCCATCCACCTGGCCCTCCTGGCCTTTGCCTCCACGGTTCAACATCGGGATGTCCTGGTGTTGACAGACAATGTCTCAGCGAAGGCCCACATCAACCGCCTGGGGGGCACCCATTCCCAAGCATTAATGCAGGAGGCCATTGCTCTGGGAACCTGGGCCGAAGCCCATCTCCGCTCCATCAAGGCGGCCCACATATCGGGAGTGGACAACGTGCAGGCAGATTGGCTCAGCCGGTCGCTCTTCGACCCAGCGGAGTGGACACTCAAGACGTCGCTCTTCCAGGACATTTGTCAGCGATTCAGGGTTCCAGAGATTGATCTCTTCACCTCCCGGTCCAATCGACAGACTCTCAGGTCCTTCTCACGGTTTCCGGATGTCGAGGCGGAGGGGACCGACGCTCTTCGCTGCCCGTGGCCGACGGGGCTCCAGTACGCGTTTCCTCCCTTTCCTCTGATTGCCAGGGTGGTACGGCGGATCCTGGAGGAACGTGCGGAAGTGGTGCTCCTGGCCCCTCATTGGCCGCGCCGGCCCTGGTTTGCGGACTTGGTGGCGCTGTCGGTGGCCCCACCTTGGCGACTGCCCCCGGACCCGAGGGCTCTTCATCAAGGGGAGTTGCTGCACCCAGATCCAGGCTGGCTCCAGCTAACAGCCTGGCGCTTGAGCAGCACCTCCTGCTGACCTGGCACATCTCGGCGGTGGCTGCAACCACGATCCAAGCCTCCCGCAGGCCGTCCACAACTCACGTCTACGACTCCACCTGGAAGGCGTTCTGTGGATGGTGTGGTTGCCGGAGAGTGGACCCGACGGCAGCTTCCACGACGGACGTTATTGAGTTCCTGCAGAAGGGATTGGAGGATGGGCTCTCACTCAACACCTTACACAGGCAAGTGGCGGCTCTTTCGACTGTGCTGGTAGGTGAGACTGAGGTCCCCTTGTCCCATTGACCCTTGATTAGGCTCTTTTTACGGGGGGCCACTAACCTACGTCCTCCCGTGGTACATAGGTTCCCTACCTGGGACTTATCCAAGGTCTTGGCAGCTCTCACTTCTGGGCCCTTCGAGCCTCTGAGGGAAATTGGTCTCCGGATGCTGTCTCTTAAAGTGGCATTCTTGATTGCTATCACCTCGGCCAGATGGATTTCGGAGTTGGCAGCCCTGTCGGGGACAGGGTTGTCCTCCGGTTGGATCCGCTGTTCGTTCCCAAGGTGAACTCCAGGTTCCATAGGGCTCAGGAGTTGGTCCTGCCGAGCTTTTGTCCTAACCCTCGCCATGCTCGGGAGCGGGAATGGCACTGCCTGGACGTCCGCAGGGCGCTCCGCACTTACATCTCCAGGACGGCCTCCTTCCGGAGGTCGGACTCCCTCTTTGTCTCCTTCCTCCCATCTTCCCTGGGGCACAGAGTATCCTCGGATACCTTGGGGAGGTGGATCCGGGCGTGCATCGTGGCGGCCTACTCTAGCCTAGGCCTTCCGCTCCCGGGTCATATCACCGCCCACTCTACTAGGAGTGCGGCCACCTCGGCTGCGTGGTCGTCCCAAGCCTCGCTCGAGGAAATTTGCCGGGCGGCCTCGTGGTCGTCACCTTCCCCTTTCGTTCGGCACTACCATCTGGACCGTTACGCTTCGGCGGATGCGTCATTTGGTCGCAGGGTGCTTCTACAGGTACTTGGGGGCGGGAGGGCCCCGGACCGGCTGCTGGTCCCACCGTCCCGAGAACGGGCGTCTCAGGTAAGACCAACGCCCATTTGCTGTAGAATCAAGTTGACATGAACTCAGACATAAATTGTAAGTGCAGGCATGCCTATGATTTTTTCCAGGACAAAACTGATTGGGAAACCTGGTAAAGAAGGATATTCTACAATATGCTAGGACTACCTTGGTTTACCAATTCACCTGCCAAAATCCTAGCTATGTTAATATGGGATTAATATGGGATATTGCAATAAATAAGTAAATAAATATTGGTTCATGAGAGAAAAGGCTGATCATGTTGTATTAAAAAAACTTATTACATTTTAACAATAGGAAAAATGATTTTTTAAGGAAATCAGCTCATCTTAAGAAGTTACTACAGAAGTGATGCAGAGATTTTTGTGAGGGGTTGCTTTTGTGTATTCAATATGCAATTGTAATGTGTAATTTCTAAAAAGTTTTTGTATGCAGAGTTATATCATGGATTTTTGTTTGATATTGTAAATATTATTGGTGTTTTCTATTTTACATGGAACTCTGCAAAGTTAAATAGTCCGGGTGACAATAGATTTCCCTTATTTGCATTTTTATTAAAGATGAAAGTTTTTTCATATAGTGAGTAAGGTGTTGAAGCAATAGTAAATGTGGCTTTCTCCGGAGCCAGGCAGATGTGGCTATTCTGGTATTAAGGTTGAAGTGATTCACACGTAAGAAACTGGGAGTGCTTACTCTATATTCAGGAAGAAACTGGAAGTTCATAATTTTTTTAATTCGTAGAGACCTGTATATAATCCACAGCAGCTACATGCTACTTTGTGTAAAACTTAAATGACGTTTTCTTGGCTAGAACTTTGCTGTTATTTATGATCTGTTTTCTTTGCTTTCTTTCAGTTTCATCACAGTTCAAAATGCAGCAGTTGGTTTCTTGCCTGGGTATGTGGTTTTTCCTCCAGCTTCCCAACCTTGGTTCTGGAACACGTGTTGTCTACAGAGTACAGGAAGAGCAGCCACCCAATGCACTCATTGGAAGTCTGGCAGCAGACTATGGCTTCCCAGATGTAGGACATCTCTATAAATTAGAGGTGGGTGCCCCCTATCTGCGTGTGGATGGCAAGACTGGTGATATCTATACTACAGAAACTTCCATTGACCGGGAAAGCCTGAGAGAATGCCAGCACTTGTTCCCAGGAGATCCTTGTTTTCTGGAGTTCGAGGTTTCTATCACAGACCTGATGAACAATAGCCCTCGCCTATTGGAGGGACAGATTGAAGTTATGGACATCAATGACAATACACCCAACTTTGCATCTCCTGTCATCACATTAGCCATTCCTGAAAATACCAATATTGGTTCACTTTTCCCTATTCCATTAGCCATGGATCGTGATGCTGGTGCCAATGGTGTTGCTTCCTATGAACTCATGCCTGGTTCTGATGCTCAGAAACTTTTTGGCTTGCAAGTAGCAGAGGATCAAGATGAGAAACAGCCACAACTAATTGTTATGGGAAACCTAGACCGGGAGCAGTCAGAGTCTTATGACTTAACTATTCGGGTTCAAGATGGGGGTAGCCCACCTCGTGCTAGCAGCGCTTTGTTGCGGATCACCATTCTGGACATGAATGACAATGCACCAAAGTTTGAGAAACCATTGTATGAGGCTGAACTTTCAGAAAATAGTCCTATTGGTCACTCTATACTGCAGGTGAGCCCCTTTTCATTAGAAGAGTCCAGACATATATAATTCTGGATTTAGAATTTGAATACCTATTAATTTCAAAATATGAAAAGGATTATATATTTAGATATTTTGCATGCTTTATTTATTACTTTCCTAACATTTTAGAGACTTGATGTTATTTGAGGTTTGAATCAGTCAACAGCTTTTGTCCATCAGTAGGTGTGCTTTGCAAACAATAGTCTGGGAGGATGGGAGCTGGAAAAATAAGTTGGGAATTTCTGTAGTGAAATTCACTGGAATTAGTGGAGAGGAAAAAACATATATTGTTTCCTTTTTTTCAACTTCTTCATATAGTTTACTGAACCAATATAACTTACAACTGCTAATTCCATCAACAATAACGCCTGATTTCACCTGGTTACATCAGAAGGCAGGGCAGTAAGATTCCATCCTTTAGCATAACTGGGATCACCAGCCATTGTTTTCTCTTCCTGCTAATCAGTTCAATTAAATATGATTTTGTCCTTTGTATTCTTTCTATCACACTATAAATGTATTAAATATGAGTAAATATTTCTCCTCTGAGGCTATTTAGGAATATTTTAGCCAGATAAGAAATAGTCCTAGCTGTCATTGGAATCAACTTCCTAAAGGTGAGGACAATTAAGAAGCAGAACAGCTTGATATCAGAAATTGTGTGTCCTTCGCCACTGGAGAGTTTAAAGAAGAGACTGGACAGTCATATATCTGACTCAAAGTCCATGGGCCAGATCCGGCCCGTGGGGCCGTCCTAGTCTACCCAATGCGAAGAGGAAAGATCAGGCCAGCATAGCTTTGGCCCGGTCTAACCAGTGTGAAGAAAAAAGATCAGGCCAGCGTAGCTTCGGTTCGGTGTACCCAATGCAAAGAGAAAGATCAGGCCAACGTAGATTCGGCCCAGTCTACCCAATGTGAAGAGGAAACATGCCAGCAGTTTGGGGAGTGGTGTCAAGCTGGCCATGCCCACCCAGTTGGCCACGCCCACCCAGTTGGCCAAACCCACCCAGTCAGCCACACCTGCCTGGCCTCCTGAGATCAACTACAGCCTTGATGCGGCCCTAAATGAAATTGAGTTTGACAGTCCTGTTATAGGGTCTCCTGCTTGAGCAGGAGATTGAACAAGAAGACCTAGGTCAAATTATGACGAACCTTTTAGGGACTGAGTGCCCAAACTGCAACCCAAAACCCACTTATTTATCATAAAGTGCCAATATGGCAATTTAACCTGAATTTAACTTGAGGTTTTGTGAGGAATTTCAATCACTGTTTCACAAGTTGACTTCTCCCTGGGGGCACTGGATTTCTTTAACAGCACAACTCAGGAATGATGGGAGTGTAGTGCAGTAGCCTCCTTCCTTCCTTCCTCCCTCCCTCCCTCCCACGCCTTCTGATGCTCCAGTGCTCGGCCCGCAACTCTCCATGCTCCTCCAGGCCTGGCTTGCCCCACCCCCACATGGTCTCAGCCATCGCTGCCTGGCTTCCTCAAAGGCGTGGTGCATTTCAAAGGTGGCAGCTCGCATCTGGAGGTGCCGAACATGAGACAACTGCGAGAACTGGGCCAGGCCTCTCCAACAACTCACCAATGGGGGCACTTCTGTTGGGCCAGCCACCCCCCGTTGGGCTTTTGTACTCAGTGCTTGGCTGGGGGAGGGGAACGCTTCCCCACGCCACCCCTTCTTTCTTTTGGCCCTGCCGACGAGTGAGGAGGAAGGCCAGGCTTGGGGGATGATCCCCACCCCGCAAGATCTGTCCCCATCATTCTCTCCCAGCCCTCTTTGCTGGCGGCAACAGCAAATGTAGCACAATGAAGGTGGAATACTATTGCCGTGCAAAGATAGGGACGCTTTGCTCCCGGACTAAGGCTCCGGCCATCACCACCACCACGACAGAGTGACAGCTCTTTCACCCCTCTGCTGTGACAGGGAGCCGCAGCAGAGGGGTGAAAGAGCCGCATGGGTCGCATTGTGGCTCCACATTATAATGGGCTTCTCCCCCATTGTGAAGTGTGCGACTGAAAAAGTTCAGTCAATTCCAACTTCGTGAGATCTTTTTCTTTCACAAGAAGTTGAAATTGATTGAGTGAAACACGATTGAGAAAAGCGATTGGAGCTGGGCTGGGGCGACGGTGTGCGTTCCCACAGAGATGGCTCTGCGTGCCACATTTGGCATGCATGCCATAGCTTCGCCATCATGATCCTAGGTTCCTTCCAGCTTTATTCTGATTAATTGACATTTAGCTAAGCCAAAGCCACTTTTTCCTATCTTAAATCATTATCACAAATACTCCTTTCTTTGTGATTTTGAGACTTTAACTCATCTTATTCACCTTATCCATATTCAAATTCATGAACTGAGCCCTCCATTCATACACTTAAATCTGCATATGTTTAAGAGAATAACAGTCTAGTACAACCCCCTGCTCAAGCAGGAGAGACCCTATTCCATTTCAGACAAATGGCTGTCCTATCTCTTCTTAAAAACCTCCAGTGATTGAGGAGCCACAACTTCTGTGGCAAATCATTCCACTGAAAAATTGTTCTCACTGACAGGAAAATTCTCCTTATGGATGATCTCTCTATATAGGTATGATCTCACTTTGATTATCTCAAATGTGCTTTTTCAAGAGGCAACTGGACTTTCTGGGTTTTTTTCTTTGAAGACATTTCGTTGCTCATCCAAGAAGCT
>JANHFK010006399.1:47817-63962 GCA_036250565.1 Sibynophis collaris
AACTTCCAGTGTTGGAGCATTCGCAACTTCTGGAGGCAAGTTGTTCCACTGGTTAATTGTTCTAACTGTCAGAAAATGCCATGATGAGACAAATAGACAGTGTGATTTATTTTGGATTTCTGCCTGGTTCTAATTTCTATATACACCTACAATATATGTTTCTGTGCTTCAGAGATGAGTATTTATCTTTAATATGATTTACTAATGTTAGTCTGGCTAAAGACCTAAGCAAACCTTTATCTAATGTAGTTCTGGCACTATCATATGTTCTAGTATGTTTGCATATGTGTGTATATTTATATCCTAGTTTTCCTCTAGAAGTTCAAGGCAGCATTCATACCACTGTCTTTTAATTTTTTTCTAACAAAACAGTGCTGTAATAAATGTTCAGCTGAAAGAATGACTGCCCCAAAGTCATTCAATAAGCTTTTGTGACTACAATGAACTAAATCCTGGATCTTCGTAGTCCTACTTCCATATCTTAATAACCATCACCTTGGTTGCTTTCCAGATATCAGGACATTTACTGAAATCTGCAGAACAACTTCATAAAATATTTGAGAAGAAGCCAGTTTGGAATATTCTAGAAAATCTATTTTGGTTGAAAAAGAAACCAATACATTTAATGACTTAAAGACTGAGAGTTATTAAAGAGAGATTCAACCAAAAAGTGAGACGAAATTTCCTGAAAGTGAGAACAATTAATCAATGGAATAGCTTGTCTCCCAGAGTTGTGGGTGCTTCATCACTAGAGATTTTCCAAAGTTCATTGGAGAGCCATTTGACTGTGATACTTGGACTAGAAGACTTTCCTTCCAGTCCTATGATTCCTTTTTCTACCTCAAAGAGAGATGGAGGGGATGACAAAGCAGCGAGCTAAAGGATATTGCGAAATGAAGTGTATACATTCAAAAGAGATTGAAATGTGAAGGTTTGAAAGAGAGAATTGCTTCCTTAAGGACTGTCTTTAGAAAGCTAAAAGAAAGAGACATGAAGACCTTTAGCATCAGGGAAAAATGATGTCACAGCAAAGCATTATGGGCAAGGACTGTTAGATGAGGGCAGTACGCAGAAATAGAACGGAAGTCTGGCACAGTGTCTGCAAGGAGAGCTAATTTTGAAAAAATATGTTGTTCACTAGCTCTGAAATAGTTACGATTATAGATAATAAGCGAAAACGCTAAGCTAATTCTGGGTGAAAAAAATCTAGGCCAATCAAAGGAAAATGTGTTTTCCAAGATTCTGCTGGATTCTGTCTCAGTATTTCATTCAAGGTTACATGATGATCCAAGGCATTGCAAAGCCACTCATTAAACAATACCAGAAATGAATGAATGAATAAAAAGAGGGGAAAAAATCCCCAGAAAAACAGCAGGGGAGCAGTTAAATTATTGGGTGACAAAGGAGTTAAAAGAGAGTTATAAGAGACAATAAAGAAATTACAGAGGATTGGAATTAATTAATGGCTTCTGTCTTTTAGCGCAAAAGAGTGTGGCCTGCCTGCTGGCATTTCATCACATTTTCAGGAAGAGAGTCTAAGGAAATGTTATGAAGTACTTGAACTTATTGACAGGTTGATGACATACAAATCACTGAATGCACACAGCAGGCATCCAGGGGTTCCTAATAGGAAATTGTTGATCTTCTAACAAAAATATGTAACTGTTTAGCTTTTCTACTGGTGGACTGGATGTTGGCCAATGTAGATGACAGTTTTTAAAAGGGGATGCTGGCTAGTTAGTTCTAACATCTCTTCAATGTAAATTGGTGGAAAACATGATTAAATTTATAAGTGTTTTTGGTGGGTAGCCAGATCTTACATTAGAACAAAGCATATTGCCTGTGCTGTGAGAATATGTCATGCCAGGTAGGACAGTATCACCTTCGGGACTAATTTGACTTCAAAGCAACTTGCCAGAAAGGCCATTAGCACTATTTATTATCCTGATTGAAAGAAGGGAGGGGAGAAAAAACTACACGTAATGCTATGCATACATTTTCTAAATCTATTTCTTTGGGTGTCATTTGTGCCCCTTCTGATCTTCTTCACTAGATCTGTAAAAACATCCCCAAAATTCAATGTTTTCGTGCATTTCTTTTGCATTGTTATTGTACGCAACCCAATTTTCTCCATTTTCACAGAGATTGAAAAAGAATATTTTTGACCTGGCAAACCTATCTCCTTTAATCTATTTTTGTTGTTGTTGCTGTTTTATGCTTCATGGTTTCATTTCGCTATTTCATAGTGGATTGCTCATCCTCATCCTCATCCTGGAAATGAGATAAGAGCACTTTATGTTCTTCTTTCATAATTTTCCTTCTGTTCAGTGTCTAACCCCTTAATTAGATTTTATCTTGAAAATCCTAATATCTCTGTTTTGCTTTTGAAAAAGTGCATTGTATTGTATTATAAATTGTTTTCCATCTTTTTTTAATATATAAACTTTAAACTAATCAAAGAAGAAGGGGACTTGGATTGAAAACCACATTTCTCATTCAATAAATTGTATTAACAATTTAGAATATTTGAATTGACTTGTTTTAAATTGTAATACTTTCTTTCTACTCAATTGTTTTCTTTCCCTTTTTTTTCTTTTTACAAAAGCAGTTTTGAATAGATTTATTGTTATATTTCTGCTATGGATACTTCTACCTAATATATACCAATGCCTTAACCTTTTTATTTTAGAAACTACCTAATTTTTTAAAAGAATCTACGTGATATATTACATTTAAGGTAATCATTAGTTTACTAATATATCATTGATAATACTATAGTATAAACAGATACAAAATATCATTTTAAAGTATCATAGAATCTCTGTGAAAGTAGTATTGCTTCATCCTTTGATTAATGGAAAATATGTTTAAAAACATATGGGGCATTATCAAAGAGTTTAGTTTATAATAACTAGAAATGTCCACTTTAAAATTATTCTTGCACTATTGATAAAGATATGCGACAGATTAAATCAATTGCCTTTAATATGGTCAAAGCAAAATCTGGTCCGTATGGAGTCTTCTCTTAACCTAGTATAATGTTAGTCAGATTTCTAACTGTATCAATTAATTAATCAATCAATCAATCAATCGAGTTTTTTCTCAACCTTCTCCCCAAAATCACACAATGTAGCTAACTGTATTGCATGGCTTCACTTGAGTTTAATTTGTTTCAGAAATGTATACAATGGACTCCTGGAATAAACTTAACCACCTCTTTGATGTGTCAATAATACCCTACTACCTGCATTTTGAAACACCTTGGGGAGTCTATATGTGTAATGTGTAGAGAACTACCTTACAAGGACTTTGGCACAATGACAGATTTGGAAGCCATATTAGCACCGGAAGCTTCACTGCCACCTTCTTGTGTATGGGAAAGTAGGAGAGGGGATTTAGTAGAGGGAATGTAGTTAGACAAAATAGCATTCTTCTTTTCGGTCAAGGTCATGACAGTCCTGCATCTGGAGAAAGAGCATCTGGAGTGATGTCTCAAGATGGGACGGATGGCGATTGGGCCATGTGATGGACTGATGAGTTCAGGGGTGATTAGGCCTGCATTACTGTGCTAATATCCCTCAGTAATACACTGGAAATGTTTTAAATCCATTTTTAGTGTTGTGAAACCTAAAAACTAATTTCTTTATATTGAGAGATTGTGTCCTTTCTCAGTCTTTATCTCAACATCAATTCTCCAATATAACTTTGTAGATTGCATGATTATTCTTTTTCTGTAAGGAAAAAGGGAAAATTATATGCTTTCTATTAAAAACTGGTTATTTACTTTAACTTTTGAAGAAAAAAAAAGCATCCTCGTGCTTTCAATGATAAAACTTCTTCAAAAAAAATTTTTTTTGCCATTCAGATATCTTGACCTATCACATAAAAGTATTCCAATTAAGACTTTTCTTGTGAAAGATTATGGATTGGATTTGTCATTTAAATACCAGTTATCTTTCTTGGGTTTTAGATGAATAGTATGTGCAACATTAAAAAACGGAGGCATTTTCAGAGATCATGACCACTGTAAATTAAATAATATTACAGTCTAAACCACACATTCATTATCGGTAAAACATTTATATACTTTTATCAGAATAACTGTTTCCAGAAGTGCCATCATATAAGAAAAATGAGGGAGAAGTGAAGAGGTCACATAGACTTGTGCTATCATAATAGGGTAAATATGAAGCAATATATTTAAAATAAAATTGCCATGCACTGGTGTGATAAGAAAACTTCTACTTATTTTTGATGAAATTATTCTTCTTAGCAAATGTATCAAGGCTCATAAAAAAAGGCCAGGAATGAATATTATGTGTTGTTTGGAAAATGTTATTGAGATAATGAGATAATGAAAAAGGATTATGACAACCTGATCCTTTATACTGGCAGAATTTCCACTGGGCAAAAAAACCATGATCTTATAGTTGAAACCTGTTTTATAAAAACTGACTATATTTGCTATCATGCTAACAGTTCCTCTCAGGGGCCATTTTTCCTGTGACAAGATTAATAAGATCTTGTTTTGTAATACTTACACATACATACTGTATATCTATTTTGTACTCCTAGAAATCAGCTTCTGATATATAGCACATGCATTCATCAAAATAATAATAAAAAACTATTTTTGTTGGTAGAAATGCATTATATCAATAGTAGCATTTAAATTTCCCAATTGCATCTTTTGAAAAAGATAATGTTCTGGAGAAGGTTCCAGAGATTTTTTTTTTACCATAATATACTGGAGAGAGAATTTGTTTTTATTTTTTGTTTTTGCATCCTTGTGGAACAACTAAGGACTTGATAAATGTGTTGTAATTCTGTTGGTCCCTCTTGCCAGAGCCTGTCAATCCAAAAGCAGAAGTTTCCACAACTTCTAAATCACTTCTAAACCAGTGTTTTAAAATACATTCTCTTATTCTTTCTCTACTTATTAATTAATTAAGTTTACTTGCTGCCCATCTTTACAAATCCTGGGTTTTTTGGGCATCTTCAGTTCAATTTATTTTATTATGATTATGACTCAAAATAAAATTCAAAATTAAAGCATACACATTGCAATAACAAGTAGAGAAAACCTACATGTGACTACTTATTTTTAGTTTATTGTTAATTAATCAGGTTTTAAAAAATGCAAACAATCAATTTTGCCTTGGTGAAATGCCATTGACTCTGCAGTATGCTACCATGCTTTATAAAGTATCTTGTGCCATTTACTCTAGTAATCATTATTATGTTGCATAACTTCACACAAAGAAATAACCCACCTATTGACCACAAGCTCAGCAGTGCCAACAGCAAATTACATTTTAAAAGGCTGAGGGTACCAAAGAAGTAGGTCACTCTCAATACAAATACATATCATCCAATACCACTTGTTCATTTGGGTTGGGGTGCTTTGTCTTTTATGCATATTTGTTTCCTCCTCCATAGCCTCTTTCATTTCATTATTCATCAGGCATTCTTCTTGATAATTTGCATTAGCATAACCACACTTCTGTGGCACTTTGTAATGAAATTTTTTAACTCTGCTCCAAGCAGCTTCTATAACCTATGTCCTGATATCCACTGCCCATTCATTCTGCTGGTAGGTTAATCTAAGTTGATCTGTAACAATGTTATTTGATTTGGCTTAATTATCTTATAATTGATTCATACCTTACTTTACCACAGTCATTCTCATTTCATTAATTTCTTTCTTTCTCTTCAAAGTCTAGTTTTCTCAATTTCACTATCCATTACAGTGAACTACTACAACTATTACAAATCTATGAATTCCTATTTTAATATCCCTCAACAATAATCTACTGTAGATAATGCTAATTCATACTTTATCACCCAAGAATTGCCATTTACCAAAAGATTCTATTGGTAGATGGACAGCTACATACATTCATTAAATATATTCATACATATTTTCTGGTATGTATTTTAGATCATTCATTCAAAATAAAATCTCGACTTTCACTTCTATGGGCATTTATTCAACTGAATTACATGTGATTATATAATTTTAATGCACATCTAATACATCTTTTCCTTTTCTTAGTTTTTATTTTGTATCATGTTATTATTTCATACCGTTTTCTATTCATTCTTCATATATTTCAAGTTGTAATCTTTCATATAGCATCAATATGAATAATAAACGCATACTAACAGATACTAACAGATTAACAGAGTTGAAAGGGACCGCATAGGTCTTCTAGTTCAACCCCCTACCCAAGCAGGGGACCACATGAATAATAATTGAGAGCTTTGCTTATCCAAGGTTTCATACTATGTATTTTATTAAGATAGAGGACATTAGGATGCCACAGATAGCTGACTCATGTCACATGCTAACAACACAATAGTGTTGTTAATGGTAACAACACAACAGGGATAAATTTGATACACCCAAACATAATCAAAGCCCACTATTAACCCAAGCACTTTTTCATACCCCAAGTGTCCTTGCAAGCTAAAATGTCTAACCTAAACATTACCTTGAAAGTCTAAATTATTTCTGATTACATTCTGTCAGCTAGGTGAGATGTACAGTGTACTGACTCTCTTAAGAAACATTCTTCAGCTATATTTTAACTTATTGGCTACATATAGATGGAAGAATAAATTATCTGTCATTGTGGTAGGAGGTAACTTTGACCAGTCTTCTCCCCACTCTACCATGTTATGAAGTGGAAATGAGAAAAATTAACGATTATTCAGTTAATTGCAGTGTGGCGTTTTATCCAGACCCTAAAATGTAACTAATTTTGACTACATAATTTGTTAAAGTAGGTCAGCTACAAGGCCCTAAGACATTTTTAAACAAACCATAATTAAAATTAACTACAGTTAATCATGCTAGCTTGATCAATGCAACAAGCTAGCATGAACAGATATGAAGTTTTAAAAATCTTGCAGTAATGTTTTGTGAAACCAAAATTAGCCCAGGCACATGATTGTGCAAACAAAACCATATGCTATTATCTCCTGCAAATTGATGCTAATACCACGACCTTTATAAAAGTCTAGGGACACATGCAGAAGTTGTTTAGGAAGATTTAGAACACTGAAGCCAAGAGCTAGGATCTTAATGTTCCAGCAATGATTTTGATAATTAATTGGCAGATAATTTAGACATACAAACTGGGAAATCTGAAATTACACTTTAGGCAGGTTTTTTGAATGACATCCAAGTAACTGATCACAGTCTTCTTGAACACTGCTGGCTGAAATAAATTTGCTTTCTGATTATCGCAGTCTGTGCAATAAAGTGTATCTCAAATATGCAGGGGGTGGAAAAGATTTAATGAACCATAGAAAATGCTGTGGATTTTTTTAGCTGCAACTATAATATTATCTAGATGGATGCTACTTTCCTGAAATAGTGGCTGAAAATACTCTGAATTATTTTCTCAAGCCATAACTACATATACCCCCAAAGCAACTTCTATCCAAGCATACTTTTCTTATTGTAGTCTGTGTTATGTCAGGCAGTGAGAGCTTCAAGCAGAGGGAATAATTTTAACTATATCAAATGGAATAAAAAGAACACCAAAGTGATACCAGGATAGTTATAAATAGGTAGCTGGGATTCCTTCAGCATTATGAAGTCAGATATGGGAAAATATTGGTTCTGATCTGATTCACTGATAAATGAAGTCTTGGGTTGAGAATTGTTGTCCTTGGTTAAAATAAATCAATCTTTTAAAGACTGGAAAAGGAGTGCTGGTGCATTGGGTGTTCTGAGAGTTGACAGCATATAAATTGAGAAAGAACACAAATAGACAATAATCCCAAAGTATGACTGGAATCAGTGTGAAAGTAGAAATCCATAGGCTATTGATAACTATGCTCCAGTGAATTTTAATGAAAAATAAAACCATAGATGTGGGAGAAAATCATGCAACATTTTGAATGAATGCAATTTAAAGAAAAATTAAGTAACATTAATGGAATGGGGGAGAGATGTCACTATCACTTGAGACAGTGAGATGGGCAGCATATAAATTTAATAAGAAATAAGATGAAATGAGCAAATAACACAAAATGTAATTGGGTTGGTCAGAAACTACAAAATGAATGTGAATTCCAATAATTGTATGACTATGAACTTTAAAAAGTGCGTGTGGAAGTTGGTACATTTTACACTTGAAGGAGCATATGTAAATATATGTAAATATATTGATACAAGAATAACAATATGTGTATTATTATGCTCGAAGAAACACATGAAAATAAGGGGAAGGAAAAGAAAAAGAGACGAGTAAGAGATGTCTCACCGAGACAGAAGTGTTAAAGAGAAAAATTATTAAATGTTTTTTATGCGTTTTGTGTTTTTTGTTTGTAAAGAAAAATGTTTAATAATATATATAAAAAGGGCGTGTTTCCAGTATTTGGCTTAAGTTTACACACACAGAGAGCAAAGGAGTAAATATTGATCTAGAACATGACATTTGATTGTTTAAATAGTCACAACTTAAACCAGGGGTGAAATCCTACCAGTTCTGTCCGGCTTGTGCATACTGGTTGCGGCAGTGGCACGTGGTTCAGAGAACCAGTAGCGACGGCAGTGCGAGGCACCGCCCACCTACCCAGACATCATTACTTCCTTGTTTTTTACTCTCTGCGCATGTGCACAGCCATCTGTGCCTGCGCAAAGCCTTCTGCGCATGCGCAGAAGGTCTAAAATCGGGTGTGATGCGCGCGCAGGGAACATGCACTTCCGAACTGATAGGGAAGGAAAACAGATTTCATCCCTGACTAATAGATAAATAACAGGAAAAATTTGTACTATAGGCAATTTGCAGCCAGTGCTTACCTTTCAGTTCATAAATTATGATTTCCTATTCTTTTTTTTCTCTCTCTTCCTTTATTCTATAGAGCCATCCAAAGTGCAGTTGTACTTCTGGGTGGATAACATTAGATTATAAACAAATGAACAAAAAGTAACCAAAATAAAAATAAACAACATCCATCATTCTCTTAATCTTTACAGAATTGGCTCATTTATTACCTATAGCCCAATGCATGGAAGAAGAGTCAGGTTTTCAAAGACTTGTGAAAAGGCATTTGTGTGTAGGGATGGGGTGGGGAATACTATTTACCAGGCTGGGGCCAAGAAACAGAAAGCACACTTTGTGGGCCAATTAGAATGCATTGTTTCAGAGAAGTGTCAGGTTTTGTGGGATGGATGGAGATGATTTGAGGCAATTGGTCCTGAAAGTAACTCATTCCTATCTTATGAAGAGTTTAATACAGGAGTGTCAAACTCGATTTCATTGAGGGCCACATTAGGGTTGTGTGGCCAAAGTAGGTGTGGCCAGCTTGATGTCCTGCAGCCCTTTGCCAGTAAAAACGGATCCCAGGAGGGCCACACGTGCCTCCCCGGGCTCCATTTTTGGCTGCAATGGCCTTCTGCAGCCCTCTGTCAGCAAAAAACGAAGCCCATAGGGCCACCCTGGAGCTTGGGCGGGCTGTGTGCGGCCTTCCTGGCCTCTGTTTTTGCTGGCAGAGGACTGCAGGAGGCTATCGCAGCTGAAAATGCAGCTCGGGAAGGCCATGTACAGACACCGTGGGCTGGCCCTTTACTGTTTCCAGGGTGGCCCCGTAGGCCAGATCTAAGCACCTCACAGTTTGACACCCCTGGTTTAATAGATCATAACCAGTATTTCAAATTGCACCTAAAAGTCTACTGGAGCTGCTGGAGTTTATAGAGCAATGATTGTACATGATAAGTTGTGATTCATCTGAAAAGGCTGAGCAATAGGCATCTCCTGATCAGCTGCAGCAGTCAAATGATGAGGCGCAATGTCCAAGTCCCATGTCTTGATGCATGGAATAGCAACCAGTCAATGAGGCTTTTCACTAGGCAAAGGGCAAAGACTGGGAAATTGTAACCGCTTTGCCTTTAGTCTTTATTGGAAACAACTATTTGGAATCCTAGTTTGTGACTCTTGCTCTTGGGTTTATTTACTATTGAACCTTTGACTACTGCCTGACTCAGCACTCAGCACTCTGACTCCTGGAATTAATTTGGACCACTCTATTGCTGCTTAAACTGCAAACAGGCTTATTCAGGCAAGCTATCTTTGCACAGACCCCGATTTATGATCTTGTCTACTGCTATCTGCTTAACTCCATAGCAACTGTGTCTGCATGTATGTGTGTTTGCCATCTGAGACAGAACATTTGTTTTCAATCCTTAACTCTTAAGTGACTGAGTAAAATTTATTTTGTTTTTGAAAAGCATTGAAATAATCCAGTATGGAACAACTGATGGCTAAAAATCTCAATTAATTTAGCAAATTGCCTTACTCACTGCTCAACTGCAAGCTATGCAGGCTCAGCCAGCACAGGAAGCAGTCTCACATTCTTCACATCATAAATATCTCATTTACCAGAAAATTTTGATAAAAGTTTATCTCAATTCCATAGTTTCTAGGATCTATATACAGAAATCTGAGTTTGGGATCTTAAGGCTTCCCTACACATAGAGTTAAAGTTGGATTTGCCATACGTTTACTGAATGGAGCAGCTGTTAAGTGAGTGCAGCAATTTTTTTAGTGCAGCAGAATTCTTTGTTAGAGAACTTTGTTGAATTTAGTCAGCATTACAAACTATGTATTCTGATTCAGTGAAGGCACAAACAATTAATGGTCATCTTTGGGAAGTAAAACTAGGACACTGCTCTACATATCTGACTTCAGGTTTATTGCTCAAGATTTAGCCTGGAATGAAGGAGCCTTGGTTGATCAGTTCCAGGAAATTCTAGATGAGTTGGTTAGAACTGAATGTCTAGATACTTGCATGAAATAATATAGGTATATCGGTTGGTTACAAAATGAAAAGTTAGAAATGAAGGATACAAGCCTATTAATAAACTTGCTGAATTGCAAGTTGTGGTGCACACTCACATTTATCTAAGATAGAAATGTGAAAAGGCATCATCAACATGCTTGTATTGTACAGGCCCAGGATACCAGGCTGTCATAAGCCTGTCAAGAAACCATCTCCAGCAAGTTCAGAATAAATGGTCTCCGCTCAAGCCCAAATACTGCACAGCCTGCCATATAAACATATGTTACTTACTGTTATCTGCACCTTCCTGGCAAACCATAAATATTCAAACTATGATTGACTCAGGCAAACTGCCAACTTCATGGACTTAAAATTTCCAAAAGAGCAAGGAATATCCAGCAATCCCTATTGATGGTTGAAACTATTGATGCATGGCCTTTACATTCAGAACAAATAGTCAGGTTCACACCTATGCTTTGTATTTGTTTAGATTAACATTGATAACAGGTGGAGTGCACTTTATTTCTATGTTATTTTAGGGCTTGAATAACTTCAAGCTCATGATCCAGGTATAAATAAATAAATAAATAAATAAATGAATAAATGAATGAATGAATAAATAAACAAACAAACAAACAAACAAATAAACAAACAAACAAATAAATAAGTAAATACGTAAATAAGTAAATAAGTAAGTAAACAAACAAACAAACAAACAAACAAATAAATAAATAAATAAATCTGAAGGCTCCATAATCTTTAAGTCACCTGGTTGCAGAAATCATGTGAAATCAAGTAGAGTTTTGAGCAGTAGCTGAACTCACCAAATAAATTGCCAAGTCTTACCTGCTAAGTATGCTGACTACCAAGATGTATTCAGGGAAAAGGACGCAGATCAATTGCTTCCTCATTGAACTAATGATTGCCCCTCAGTTGATCTTCTTCCAGGGGACAAAGATTCCAATTGACTGCTTGTATTCACTTTCAGTACCCAAATTAGCTATTAAATTTCATACCATGTTTCCCTGAAAATAAGATTGGGGGGGAGGAATGTCTGACTCACCTCACTTGCAGGTATCACCCTGGCCTCTTTTTCACTATCAGAGGCCTTCAGGAACTTCCTCATCTGGGAAGTCCAGCAAGGCTTTCCTGAAGGCTTCTGCAGCCAATAACAGAGCTCCCGATTGATACGGAGCTCTGTTATCAGATGAGAAGCCTTCAGGAAAGGCCTTTAGGAAAGGCCTTTGCTTTCTGAGTAGGTTGTATTTTCGGGGAAACGTGGTATGTAAACATTTGAAAATAGACTTTACTGCAGTTATTAGAACCAACTGCCTCCAATCAACCCTGTATCTTAAATCAATTGTCTAAGACTTGAACAGTATTTTTTTGGATTTACATAATTATTTGGATATATCTAAAACAAAACATACAAAAACACCACACCTCTAATGACTAATTCCATCACTAGTCCAGAAAAATAATATTGGAACCCACTAAGAGGTCCAAAAGAAGCAGCTGGAAAATAATTAAATATAATGTTTAAAATGTTTTATATTTATTTTTATAAAAAATGATATATTACTCTGGATATAACATGCAAGTAAGAATATCATGCTACTTAAATAGTAAGAAATAATACGTTTGCTTAGAAATTTCCACTGCAATATATTTTAATTGGAATGTTGCTTCTCTTTCATATACATAGGATGATGTAATGTATTCTGTACTTTGTAGATTTTCAGGAGACCAAACTAATAAACCACCCCAGAACACAATATAAAATAAGTTATTTTATTCCATTGTAACAGAACCAGTGTGATATCAGTTTAGGGGAAGATCCTTGCTCATCCATGGACACTTGGCTTGCTACTATTAATTATTATTATTATTATTATTATTATTATTACTATAAAAAAAGATATCAAAGAAATGAATGCAATGTATGTTATACTGAATGGAAAGGTATTATAGAAACAAAAATAATAAGGAAAACTTTTAAAACTTGCTGAATTTCAAACTTGTACAGAATTTGTATTCTTTGTTCATATAACAGACCCTCATATAAGAATCTATTAGTAGAAGTAGCATACTACATATAGTAGTAGCAAACTACAATAGTAATATAGTAGTATAATATAATAGTACTAGCATACTACATATAGTAATGTAGTAGCATACTGTATACAGTAATGTTGTAGTATAGTATAATATAGCAATATGTCCATTTCTTGAGTGCTTTCTTTTATGAGCATTTCTCTATCTACAGCTATCTGCATGTGTTTGTAATTATGGTACTCAGAGCTACAAGGAACGGAAGCTACAGTGGATCTGAATTCTAGAATCTTAATATACCACAACAGCAACAAACTGAGGAAGCCTGCTTTGGATTCACCTCTAGCATGGCAATAAATTCTGTGATTTATTCGTGTCAAGCCATAGCTCATATAACACCCCCCCTTTTTTCCCCCTGAAATCGTCATATCCACCACAATTGTGAGGTTTTACTTAGTAAGTTTCAGAAAGCTATTTACAAGGGGGAAAGTAATATGAAAGGCATTCTTCTCTGTGCTGCCAGACACGGCATTCTCCTTCTGAATTACTATTACAAGCAAAAGTGTGAGTGTTGTCACCTATTCATTGAAGAAGTTAGGTTCTGCTGTTACCTTTTGATAACACTATTTAGCAGAGTATATTTTACAGAAAACCTTATTGGACAGAATATAAAACCCTACAAAAACTAGTCTGCAAGCCCATTACTCTGCCTGAAATCATTAGCACTTTGCCTACATCCAAAACATTTGCAATATCTACAAATAATCAAGCAATAGTTGAAAATGCAATTCCAACCTCAACAATTCAAAAATCCATTTCAGATAGATGGGCCCTGTAATCAGTACAAAAATGATTAGATTTTGCATGCCCACTAGACCATTTTGACAACATAATCCTTTCAAATCCATAGGAATAACCATGTGCAAAACCAGAGAATCAACACAGCATGATACTAAACCTAAAACTTCAGTCAATCATTACAAATAAGATTGCTAATAACTGGATTAGTCAGCATTCTTCTACTGTTGGAGTGTCACTACCATTTTAAAGGAAAAGACAGAAGAAAATAAAACGATAACTCAGTATTCTTGTCTCAGTTTATTCCACAATGTTCCAAATAATTTTAAATAGTTTGCTATATGATTGCATAAATTGCTATATAAGTATGTATATACATCAATCAATCACAGTTTTCAATTATTCATATGCATCTCATTTCAGTATACATCCATCAATGATCCTTGTCACCTAATTTAACAGTAACATAAATGGCAAGAAACTCGGAAAGGAGTGGAAAGAAACTTCTTATCATCCTCTTCACAAGCCTTCAAGTCTGCCTATAACCTATGAATTGGACTACTTTGAAGTCTTGGAGAGTACTGAGCCATTGTCCAAAACTAGCGTAAGTGAAAAATTGCAGAGGTGAATGCAGCCCAGAAATAAAATATTGGATTGCAACAGCAATGATGAACATGAGCCAAATATGGAAAAGCAAGGACATCAGCTGGCAACAAAATGTAGGTCAGTCTGCTCTATTGTGTTCCTTGTAGCTATTTATGGTTGTGAAAGATGGAGCTTAAAGAAGTAAGACAGGAAGAAAGTCAACTGGTCCTGACATTTCTTGGTCAGCAAATGTGGCCAAGAAACCAGTGCTGTTATGCTGACCAGGTATGTCATTGGAAGGCAAAATCACAAAACTGCAACTCACTTATTTTGGCTATGTCATGTGGGAAAATTCACTGGAGAAAGCAATTAGGTTTGGAAGAATTAGTGGTAAAAGGAAATCAGGCTAAAGATCAAGGTGACTGGACACCATCAAAGCTAACATCAGTCAGAACACAACCCCCCCCTCAAAGAAA
The DNA here is from genome assembly GCA_036250565.1 of Sibynophis collaris. NCBI lineage: Eukaryota > Metazoa > Chordata > Lepidosauria > Squamata > Sibynophiidae > Sibynophis > Sibynophis collaris. Next base: position 62,523 of record JANHFK010006399.1, read on the forward strand.
TAGTGCAAGATCAGAAGTGTGGCGAGACCTGGTCCCATAGAGTCATCAAGAGTTGGACATGGCTATATGGATATCATCATCATCATCATCATCAAAAAGTTGAAGGAAACTTTCCCAATGTTCTGAAAAAATTTCCACTTCAGACCATGCTCTTCTGCTACATGCAATTAGTACAATTTGCTTTGTAGAGGATTAGCATTCTAGAAGAATGCTCAAATAAAGCCTAAGTAGTATCAGGATGGACCACCTTTAGGATCAGTCAATCAATCAGAATACATCTGGAAGAGACCTTGGAGGTCTTCTAGTCCAGACCCCTGCTCAAGCAGGAGGCCCTATACCATTTCAGACAAGTGACTGTCCAGTCTCTTCTTAAAACCCCCCAATGATGAAGCACCCTTCTGAAGGCAAGCTGTTCCACTGGTTAACTGTCCTCAATGTTAGCTTCTCCTTAATTTCAGGTTGCTTCTCTCCTTGATTAGTTTCCATCCATTGTTTCTTCTCTGGTGCTTTGGACAATAAACTGATCCCTTCCTCTTTGTGGCAGTCTCTCAAATACTGGAATACTGCTATCATGTCCCCTACTAGCCAAAACCAAATCCGCAACCTTTCTTCATATGTTCTAGTCTCCAAGCCTTTATGATGATGACCTGTTATTCAGGCAACTTAAAGGATATGGCTCAGATTCTATTTCGGATATCTGCTACTGTCACCAAACTCAGCTTATTTCATTTATTAAGCATTCTCACTTCTCAGTTTGAAGTAAGTCACCATCCATCCAAGTCCCTTAATTTTTTCTATTTTTCTTTCTTTGCTTATGGGAACCACTTTCTCCTTTTTTTTATTGCCCAGGGGGACTTATTTTTCTTTTTTATGACTGGAACTTGTTTAGTATTACATATTTAAAATCATAGCATTGTTCCTATCTTTTTATCAGATAATTAAAATGTGTCTTCTTGGTGACATGGTTGACATTTTTTCCTCTGTTATTTTAAAGTTTAATTTGACATCGGAAAAGAAGCTAAAAAGTCCAGCACCAATGTCCTATTTGTGTCTGCCATTAGAGGAAGTCAAAGTCAAAGTAGAGAAAAAGGGCTTTTATCTTCAGGCTGACAAGCAATTCCTTAAACAGAAATTCAGATATTGGCATCTTGATCCAATATGCTGGAACAGAAATCTGAGTTGGCAATCTTTCTTCATGATCTCAGCAATGCACAATTAATCCTTGAAGTGAGACTACTTTCTTTTGCTTACTCAATGCATGCAATAGAATAAAATAACAGAGTTGGAAGGGACCTTGAAGGTCTTCTAGTCCAACCCCCTGCTTAGGCAAGAAACCCTATACCAGTGATGGCTAACCTTTTCGGCACCAAGTGCCAAAAGCGCGTGCGGCACACACATAATGCAATGCATGTGCAACCCACCTCCGTGCATGCACATGAG
>JANHFK010006401.1:44320-58596 GCA_036250565.1 Sibynophis collaris
AGATAGATAGATAGATAGATAGATAGATAGATAGATAGATAGATAGATAGATAGATAGATAGATAGATAGATAAAATGTATGTGCATTATATTTTTCAGGATAAACAAAGTTCTGCAAAGTGGAGAAAAAGAAGTGGAAAATCAATAACCCAAAGAAATTAAATGCAGCAGCTAAGGATACATAAGTAAAACTAATTTCCATCAATTCATTCAATATACCTCTGTATTCCTTTTGACTACTGCAAACATCCTTGCTTCCAAAACATCCATTTAACACTTCATAAGTTGCCTTCTACTTTTGGAACTTCTCCAACTTAACCCGCCCCTCAAAAAAAAGTCTCTCATTTTCAGTCTCTCAGCACCCACCTATCCTTCATTAATTCTCTCACTTTCATATTTCAACTTAAACACTCAAATCAGCCATGCTTGTTATGGATTCATTTTTTTTTACTATGCATGAATAAACCATATATTCAAAACAAATGCAACCTTTTCTAAGCAGATATTCAATCACTCATTTTCTCATACATTCTTGGGTCATCAAACAGCCCATTTATTTATTTATTTATTCATTTATTTGATAATCTCTTGCCTTGCTCACGCTAATCATTCACAGTACCTAACAGATTTTTATTTTCCCTGGATAGCATTCATTCCGAATTTTACATTTTTTTCCCCTGTCCTGGACTTCCAGAGGAGAGATGGTGAACTAACACATCTCCCAAGAAATGGAGATTATGATAGTAGTAAAGACCAATAAACCAATGAGTAGCCTGGTTATTTGGAACTTCTCTGTAGTTTACATCCGCAGTATTACTGTACATCTGTAGAATAACAGTTTCCTGCAGGTCTGAGAGGAAGGAATCAACTATCATGCTCACAACCACTGTAGAGCCTTTTAAAAGGTACTGAATTTGCTAAACTCACGTCCTAATCACTTTTGGAAATTGCTTATTTAACTATCCTAAGGCTATTAGAGATCTTCAGAACAAAAAGTTTGAAAAGCTACCTGGCAATTATACCTTCTTTCCTGAACAAAAGAAAAATTAACCACAAGTTTAAGAACTTAAAGAATTCAAACTAAGGTACCAGGCCAGAAATTGGATGACTAAGAGTTCTAGTCTCACCTTGGGCAAAAAACTAGATGAGTGACTTGGGCCAGTTACTGACTCTAGCCCTTAGGTAGGGGAAATGGTATACCATTTCCAAAAACCCTTGCTAAGAAAACTGCAGAGATTTGTGCAGGCAGTCTCCAAGAGTCAACACTGACTCAAAGCCACATATACACACACAATCATTATAATATTATAACACCCAGTTGTATATTAGATGACCCCTAACATAAGCCAGTGTTGTTAATTTGTGTTGAAATAGAAGTCTGAGACTTACATATAATAGTTTTCCTAAAATCAAATAATGAAATGTGATTAACATTTGAACCAGTTACTCCCACATTCTCCTAATTTCCTATCCAAAATTCTGAAAACAAAAGCTGCTAAATGTCATACATAATAGTTTCTGGATGTGAAGTCCCTATATTGTAAGTAATTGTCATCTGAGACATTTATATTTATAGTAGATTATTCATACGTTTTATAAATCATAAGAAACATCTATTGTACTTCGTTAATATTTGCCATCCATTTCACAATAGCAAGAAAGTTTATATTCCACTTCCTGAATAAACAAAGGACAACTTGGCAAGTAATGTTAATAAATCAAAACTCTCTTGGTTCTTTGTTCATGGGCAAGCATAGGCATGAAACAAAAATAAATGTTTTGAGTTTGCTCACTGAAGAAGAAATAACTTTAAATTAGGTGTGTGTGGAGAAAAAGGAAGACATTCCAGAAATACAAATAACAATGAATGAGATGTACTAGAATTTGGGGTTACTTGCTAGAAGTGACCTCTTCTGAACCCCAAAGTCTTGAAATAGGGCTGCATGCATGTTGCAATCATGGTCGTAAGACAACATATAGAATATTGCATTAGAAATTGAATTCAGCTTTTTGATAATTATTATTTTTTTCTTAAAGCAGATTCCTAGGCTATGTGGCTAGGGCTAGCTAGCAGGTCTACGCTGCAAAAATCCAGAGGTACTTCACTGCCATTAACCAGGTTTTTGCAGTCCTAGTTGTGCTCAATAGCAACTTGACTACCACACTATTAGTTAACCCCAGTTAAAAACATATAGGAGAGTACATTCCAAAGAATTATCATATAGCCAACCAGTAGACTCCACTCTGTCATGAGATTCCCAATCATGTTTTGAGGCACTTCCAGAAGACTAACAAGGTTGGCATCAGCCTTACCTTGGCAGGAATGATATTCCACAGGGCAGGGCCATGACAAAATAGTTGTCCCTCCTAAGTCCTAGTTGGCAAAATTGCCTGGTTGGCAAGAACCACAACATACCTCTCCAGCTGGATCTTGTGGGATAGATAGATATAACTAGGGAGAGGCAGTCCCTCAAATAACCTGCTGTCATGCCATCTGGGGCTTTAAATGTTGGGATTACACTGCATTCAATTACATAAATACATGCAATTGGATGGACAACATTTATTCCAGGTTCTTTAATCTTTGTTAATCCAAAGTAAAATATTGATAAATCCACTAGAATTGAGCAGCCAATAAATTTAAATAAAAAATAAACAGTAAAGCTTTAATTTTAGCCCAGAATATTTCAGAGGAAGAAACTAGGTGTGATGCTGAGACAGCAAGGTAAACTATAGCCAAATATACTTTAGTAGCTTGTGTGAACTGTCATCGTGGTTTGTAAATTGTAGTTTACATCTTAATGCAATATGTGATCCCAACCATGTAATGTATTCAACCAAATATGGGTAAAAGAACACATGATGCTTAAGCATGATGTGTGAACCAGGCTGTGGTTCAACCCTCTTGTTCCAATTCTATTTTGAAATGTTTGTAGCTAATGATTAGTATTCCTGATTTACATCACTATTTTAATATGGAGACAAGGTAGCAAACAAGGCAAGAGAAAAAAAAGTTACAAAGTCTTAACAGCAACACAAACAGCCCAATTTATTGACAAGACCATAGACCAAGCCCGGTTTAGCGAAGGGGGGAGGGGAAAGTTCCGATATGTCACGTGACAACTCCATGACGTGTTTGACACCCCTACTATAGATGTTTAATTACCCACAATATTAAAAACACATCTTATTTAGCAAAAGTTGGATGAGGCGTGGTTCTTCATTCCAGATCTCATGAAACTTCAAGTGACTTAATCTTTTACATTAGCTATTTTTAAATATATACCCTGATTTTCCACCCAAGTGAATTGGGTTGGGCAGGGTGGAACTGTTTGGGAATTGGATACTTGGTAGACCATTTCCATCCTTTTTTTTTTATAAGAAAGCTCTTTGTGTTAGGAACCCCAACTTATATAATTTTGTATTCCTTGTTCAAGAAAGTATAGAAATTGATTTTCTGTCTGAAACCCCTTGAGTCCCAAATCCACAACCATGTATCTTTTAAACAATCTTTTTACAGAAGAGAGAGGTAGGCTTACCCTAATTTTCTGCTGCAGCACTGGATTTCTTGTTGCCTTATCAAAAAGCCAGTGATCTCAATTTGGACAATAAATCCTACTTCTGGAAATACTCCTTTACATTGTGACATTTCTAAAAAAATATGTCTTTGATGAACAGACATCCTAATCATTAGTTGGTTTGCCTGAAATCCTAAACCCTAAAATTTTATCTGGGATAAAAGTTAATGCAATATAGCACTTCACTAGAAAGATGTAAGAATTTATTCCATCAAGGTCTAAACATCCTGTTTCATAATTACAGACCATAGTGTTCAAGAGAGAATTACACCTGTACAATGCCTATAATTGTACCAAATCAGGTGGTCTCTGCTTCTAGATTTTACCTGAGCTAATTACTAATTTAAGCAAATCTAACATGTTTCTTCTTTGTGCAAAGTTATCTGTAAATATTACAGGTTTCTCTTAAGCATAGTCTACGAGAAAGTTTTGTTTATGGCCAGAAACACATTCATTGCAATTGAATGAAAAGGGGAATATTGGCTTTACTTATGCTACAGTAAGAGATTCTAGCAATACAGCAGAGCGCCTCAGGAAATGGTGGAGTCTTTGGTGAAAGAGTTTAAAGGCTGGATGATAATCTGTCAAGAATATTAGTAGTAGTAGATTTCTGCAATGGGCAAGGAAAGCTAGATGATCTTTAAGATCCCTTCCAAACCTTGAATATTGACAAGTAGATGTGTTCCTCAAGTAGGTGACCACTAATATTTATAAATGTCTTGACTATCGTGGAAACCATCAGGGTCTCTTTCAGGGTGAGTCAAGTCATCCCATCTCCAGCATGCCACTAGTACTCTTCCTTAGAACTTTTGAAAGTTCCCATTGTATGGCAACTTAGAATGCATGTCTAAGGGGGAGGGATTGGCCCTGGTAAGGCTCATAGTGTTGAGATTGTTGTAAGTCTACTGAGCTTCTTCATGGAATTAATATTTGAAGGGTTTCCATCTTTCTTTCTTAAAGGCACAGAATCAACATCGGCAGGAGAAAATAAATCATCACACTGGATAACAGATTTTATTTTATTTGGAATGTTAACTAGGCCTGTGTAGACAAACACTATGTTTTATATATCTTAATCTTACAAAAGCAAACACAAAGGTTCTTTCTATACTCTTGGCTTTGGATATATATAAAAAAAAGACTTTCTTCTTATTCAAAGAAAGCTTGGTTCAAAGATTCCTTTAGTTAGGGAACATCGTATTCTCAACTATTCTCAAGGAAGTAACTGGAATGTACAAGATGCAGAACTTAGTCATCACCGCCACACAAAGCCACCAAAATCTTTTCGTAATCTCCCTTTGTTTCATCCTGCATGTGGGGGAAAAATGAAAAGAATTCATATCCAACAAAACTAGAGCAGTGCAATCATACCCCTCCCGTTCATCTCACCCCTACTTATATTCTAAAGCTAGGTTCATGCACTATACATGATCCTGTCTCCACTTGTTTGGCTGCAACCACACAAAACAAAAACTCAGTATTTTATGTGTGCTGAAGAATTACTTTAAAAACTGGGCGAACACATGGTCTAGAGATTAATAAGGATAATGAAAATCGTAATCTTAATTATAATAGCCTCAATTATGTTACTGTTACCCGCATCCAAATACAGTCACAATATGTGTAATTCTGTCAATGGAAATAAAAATCGTGGACTCTTATGTCCGATTGCAAACCACACAGCTACTTAGTTCTGGTTCTTATTCCTTAACCACAAGGTCTAATTCCCCTGTTAACCGCAAATAAAAGCAGAAATAACCTACCAAAATAGCCTGGCAGAGAGACACCCCATATTTCGCCTTGTAATAACCTTTGATTTCATTCATGTCAATTTCAGCCCGCGACACCATAATTCTGTTCAGAGTTCTGTGGCGTGTTCCGGAACCCTGTAGGGAAAAAAAAAGAATGGAAATAAACTCTTTTCATAATTCTTGAGTTTAAGTGGCTTCCCTCTGCTTGGTTTATGAGATAATTTAAACTCTCTTTGCCTTTATGATAGGTCTCCAGACTTTCAAGTGACAACCCAGAAGAAGACAAAAGAGCTATTTGTAACTCAGAAAACACCAAGGATCCCACACCAAAGAGCCACCTCAGAGAAACAAAAGTCCTTTGCATATTCATTCAGAAATAGACATCATAAGCTTTCTGTCTACACCCATATTAATGAAACTCAAGCCACACCTGTCTGTACTAGAAATCTGAGTTCACACTCCACTGTTTACGCCACCTGAGTTTCTGTTAGAAGGGAATCTGTCTCCACAGAGTCAGTGAGTCCTTGCTGTGAGCTTTTCTGATTTCAGAAAGGCCTCTGCTATTGTAAGCAACATAATGAACCACTCCCAGATACTGTTTGCCATGCAGGTTATGAAATCTTGCATATTCCCAACAGTAAACATTTGTGTGTGATTCCAAAGGTGCTTTTTCAAAGGATAACTGGGTTTTTTTTTCTTGAAGACATTTTGCTTCTCATACAGGAAGCTTCTTCAGTTCTGACTGAATGGTGGGTGGGAATGGAAGGATTTGTGTTCCTTGAAAACATTATTTCTAACTTGTGTCCAAAATTGTCTGCCTTAATTGGAAATGTGGTACCAACTGATTATTTTCTTTTTCAAGAGAAAGGATCACAAGATTGAAAATGTAATGTTTGAGTTGGTATCCTCCTTTAAAACAAAGCCCCCTTCCTGCTAGTAACATTTCTTTTACCTTCATCGCTAGATAGAGCTTCTCAGCAAAGAAAGCAGGTTTGCTTACAGCAGATTTCACTGGAAATGAAAAAGAACCGAGATTATTTATGACCATAAATTAACAAAAACAAGGTGCAGATTGTGATCTCATGAATAATTACACATTATGGTTATATATCGCTAACAAAAGAATTGTGGCAGAACTGGGCAGAGAAGCCTTTTTATGACCTTAAGAAATAACCTTGAATTGCCTAGTAAAGTTTTATCCAAAAAGTTAAAACACAGTTGGCAAAAAAAAAAGATAAAACAAATACATGCTCCTCTGTTATATTGATACAATTGAATTAGTTCAGTTAATTGAAAGTTAATTTACATTTATTTCATTTCATTTCATTTCATTTCATTTCATTTCATTTCATTTCATTTCATCCATCCATCCATCCATCCATCCATCCATCCATCCATCCATCCATCCATTCATTCATCCATCCATTTATCTATAAAAAACACCCATAAGATATTCATTGCTTTCTCAGATTTACCAGTTTTCTTCTGGAAGTGATTGTATAATAATAAGATAGGACTCTAACAAGAAAGGTCTCTGACCTTTCATATTTTTGCATGCACCAAAACTCACTTATGGAATGACAAAAAAATGAACAAAACATAAGATAAAATACTTTGTTGTTATTAACGTCACTGATTGACAATGCAGGGCAAGATCTAAGGCTACTATGCCCTCCCCACCTTCAAGGACAGTGTGTAGGACTGGAACCTTATTAACCTAAGAGGCAAATTAATTTGTTTCTATTTTTATAGCTGCTCCTCTTAAACAAGTAAGAGTGGGTGGAAAAAACCCCAGCAAAAACACAAATGCAAAATAAATACACAGTCAGCAGCTGAGATCAAAGCAATCATAACTGGCAATAAAACCATATTGTGGCCCAAGTGACACTCTGACCTCCATCCCTAGGAACACGAGGGCACTCACAAGCCTTCAGGGCCTTGTAAAAAGTCAAAAGGATCAGAGCCATTCTGATTTCTGGGAGGATAACATTCCAGAAGGCATAATCTTGGGACCAAATTTAGGAAGGAACCATCTTTCGTACAGAAGAGGGTTACATACCAATTGCCGTTAAGCAATTTTCAATGTCTCCTTTCAGCTCAAGGTCCAGAACTTTCTCCATGTCATGTTTGCTGTAGTTCCGGTATCTGTTAAACACTGAAACCAAAGAGAACAATTTGAAACAGATCATTCCTCTAAAAAGTACACAGTATATGATTATGCTGCATGTATTTAATACTTTTCCTATTATCAGATCAAGATTATAATCTGCTGTCAGTTTTTAGAAGGGAGAGAGACCACATGCAAGGCTTCTGGGTGCTATCCACACTCTTGGAATCTCCAACAATGCAAGTTCGATTTTAAATAAGAAGGGCTGTGCACCCATTTCTGGATTTAAATACAGGTGGTGCTCGACTTGCAACCACAATTGAGCCCAAAATTTCAATTGCTAAACTAGACAGTTGTTAAGGGAGTTGGTGCACCACGTTTTTAAGTGAATCACTTCAGTTTTTAAGTTAGTGAAACAGCTGTTAAGTGAATCTGCTTCCCCATTGACTTTGTTTGTCAGGAGCTTGCAAAAGGTCATCACATGAACCCAGGACATAAATACATACCAGTTGTCAAGCATCTGAACTTTGATCACAAAGCCATGGGATGCTGCAATGTCATATGTAGGAAAAATGGTCATAAGTCACACTTTTCAGTGCTTTTGTAACTTTAAAACAGTCCTTAAGTGAATGGTTGTAAATTGAGTACTACCTGTATACTAATTTTAGCAGATTGTCCATTATGCAGCAGAATAGCTTTGTTTAACCTTTTTTCAAACCTCACTGATAAATTATTAGACAGTGGTTTTTTGCATATATATATATGTATTTTAAATCCTATTAAGGCATTTCTCTTCAAAATAAAAGCATTTCAGCAACATGCCATTTATTGCTTTCTGCTTACCTCTTCGAAGGTGCGTGAAACTTCTGGTAGTGAGAATATCAATGAAAACATTAACATCCGTTCCTTTTTTTCTCTCTCCAGCCTCATATAATTTCTGTTACAATGAAAGAAATCATTTCAAGAGAGAGATTCCAAAACATTAGAGATATAATAATTGTATTCAAGCAAAAGACTTTGTAGCAGCATTCATTTCAGAAGGTGTCATCTTGACCTCCAACTGCAAATGAAACGCCTGAGAAGCAAATCACTTACTGTGATTATAACCACAGCAAAATCCGAACTCCAAAATTTTCAGCCCCATATCTCAAATTCTTCATCACTATATTAGCTCTCATATGGGTGACTCTGAAAACTCAGTGATGTGTGTTAAGTCTACTCTAGAGAAAATCTTTCTTGTTTCAGGTACAACAGCTATCATTTTGCCAGTATGAAAAATATGAGTTTCCTTTGATCAGCTAATGGCTAATTAATAGATAGAGACATCATTTACTGTCAATAGGTACCTCCCAAAAATTCAGTAGTTATTGATACTAATGTCCTGATTAAAAAGGGTTCCCTGAGGGTTCTCCACAACTAATGGACACATGAGGAAGTTAATCACATTCAGGGACTAGATTCAGCTCATTTACTGACCCCAGCTAGGCACAGTTGGGTAGCAGCAAATGTTAAAGCGTTAAAGGCTTCAGCATAAGTCCTATCCCCTGACATTTTGATGTGCATTATTCCCTATTTCTTTTGTCTACATAGACATATGTTTCCTGCAGGATCTAACACTTCCTCTCTTGGCTTGCAATTCTAATACACTTTTTTAACAGCTGAGTTTGTATGAGCCACCCCATCTGAGAAACATAAGATGATTCCTAAAATGGATCAGCCATTGACCAACTGGGAAAAGCAATGGCAGGAAGTAAATCCTCCAACAAAGATTATAAGAAGCCCATGGGTCCCACGTCCTTTTGCTCGTGCCTTTTGGTGGCTGTAAAATTTAAAGTGGGTCTTGCATACCATAGTCTCCTTCTGCTGGGAAATGTCTGTGGAGATTCTCAATCATACAGGCCATGGTTGTCCTAAAAATGCTTTTTTTCCAAAAGACAACCTGACTTTCTTGGTTTTTTTCCTTTGAAAACATTTCACTTCTCATTCAAGAAGCTTATTCAGTTCTGTAATAAAGGAGCTTCTTGGATGAAAAGCAAAATGTTTTCAAAAGGAAATAATCAAGGCAGTCCAGTTGTCTTATAGAAAAAGGCACCTTTGGGACATTCTGCTGGGAAATGCAGCTCCAAGTCCCATATTCTTTCTTTCTTGGGAACGTGGGAGGAATGCATGGAATGGATTCACTTGCCCTGAAGGAAATCTCATTTTTGACAGACAAGACAAAAGAAACATCAAAGGTAGCAATAAGTATTCCTTACCCTTGCATCATTGTCTACCAACTCTTCATTCACATGTGGATTTTCATTCCGGTCACCCTGAAACAAATCAGTCTCACTTAGTTCAGTATTGAATACTACAATCACTGATCATTTCTGAACCAACAGGACTTCTGAACATCACGGAGTAATACAAACCTTTGCTAAGGCAAGCAAAGCCTTCTGGAAATCTCCGGAAGTGTCTGAGACAATGTCTTTGGCGAGATCTCTCTTAAAGGCTGCAGAAGAGCAAACATATTGAGAAAAGAGCTTCAAATGCAAGCATTAGCCATAAATTATTTTCTTCCTTACATACAGCTTCTACATTTTTACTCAATTCGTTTTGTAATCTCCTCGGGTTTGCATTTTTTAAATCATTGCTTAGATTTCACAAATGCAAGATGTAAATGATATCTTGAAAGCTATCCATGAAGAAATTCCAATTTTACATCTTTTCATTGGAAAACTTGCAGGTTTAATTTTTAATGATAAAAATTATCATTATGTCAAGTTATTTTCAATTAGATGTTCAAAAACAGAATATGACTTTACAGATGCTCTCTATTCCTTTTCATACATTGGATTGACAGCCTGTTCATTTTTATCTTCAATCGGTGAAAAACTAATAGAATTTAGCATTCTAAAATTCCTTACAAATTATCAGTTCAGTTATGCCATAAACCAGATACATAACTTCATCTGTATCAACAAATGACTACCAAAATGCTTCATATTGATGGCTGAAGAGGCATTAACAAAATAGATCTAAGGTGTTGTTTTTTTTAAGGAGTAATTTACCTTCTTGATACTGTCTGTTGAGGTTTTTAATTTCTTTATTGGTCCTTGATGTCAGAATCTCAATTAAGATATCTTCATCTGTTCCAAGCCCCTGTTTGGCAATAAATCAATATACATAAGCAAAGTTTTGCTTTGTTTTTATACAAGAACTTATTCCATCAAGTGCAATGTTCAGGCAGATGCAGGAAACCTTTGGCTATAAAATGTTACTGGGCTAAAATTCCAGCTTTTATGCCCTTGCTAGAAATATTAATTCACCTATATCTACCTGGCTAACGAATCAAAATAATGGAATCTTGAATTACAAAGGTTAACAAGGGGCTGGCTTACATTTTATTTTGTCATGTCCTTATTACCATCCATTTAGACTACTGTAATGTGGTCTACATGAGACTGCCTTTAAAGACCACTTGCAGGGGTCAAAATGCAGGGCTCGGCAGTTGCTGATGGTTCCTCTTACACTATTCTGCAGAGACCCTGCACAGGGTCTCCATTAGTTTCTGAGTGCACTTTTAAGTGCAGTTTTAATCCATAAAGCCTATCCTGGCTTGACTCCTTACTTGCAGGACTGTATTTCTCCACTGACGTTGTACCAAATGGTCCAGTGATGTTTGGAGAAGCAGTGGGTACTTTATTTATTTTCAGGACGTCTAAAGCCAAGAAGTGTGATTTTTTTTTTCATCCTTCTGGGATGGCTGCTCAATTGACTGTGACATTATCCATTTTCCAAAGGAGTTAAAGATGGAATTTCCCCAGAAAGCAATGGAAGTGTGACATTGCTTGACTTCTGTCAACCGTTTTAGTATTCAGATTGTTTTAGGTATTTTGATGCCTTACTATGTATTACTTTTTATTTTTGTTGTAAACTACAGTGAGAGTTTAGATTGCCGCATGGTATAAATCTGATTCATAAATGTAAATCTCTCTTGAGGGCACTGTGGAAATGACTCTAATGCTTATCTTCTTTTTTGACTCTCATCATTTGTCGAAACTACCCCATAGTTTCAAAGGAAAAATAACTCTATATTGCTCTCCAATGCAGGTAATTCTCATTTCTTCTAACTGTAAAACTGAATCTTGTCTGATAAATTGCTTTATAATTTCCAAGAAGTTTCTTCTTCTAATATGCCAGGACCATTTTAATTATACTGAAATATTTTGAGAGGAAAAGAAAGGAAAAGAGAAACAAAGAACAGAATAAATTGGATTGATACAACTTAAGCTGTTTTGAAGACGGGAACGACAAAGAAGGAATATTGTTGAAACGGAGGAATTCCATGCACTGGAAAACAATTATATTAACTGCACTTATTCTAGATTCTTTCTGCCCTTGATCACTTCACTATGGAATTTAACTTTTAGAATTTAACACCAAGCACTTAATAGAACTTGGAGGACCAAGTGGGAATTCAACCCAAAATAGTTTGCATTGTACTGAACCATGTGATTAACCCCCATATTGGCTATATATTTACAGTGCAATCATCCTGGAACTCCTTCAGCTTCTTGACTGAGTGCATGACAACTTCCAGCAAACATACCATTCATTCCAATGTTTCTGTAAGCCAAGAGTGTCCAATATTGCTAACTTTAAGACGTGGACTTTAACTCCTGAAATTCCCCAGCCGCTGGCTGGGGAATTCCAGGAGTTGAAGTCCACAAGTCTTAAAGTTGCCAAGATTGGAGACCCCTGCTTTAAGCTGAGGAGACTATTTCTCTCTCTTTCCTCTCTTTAGTATAATGTCCACCAAAGCCTTGAAAGACAAACATACTGGCAACTTGAAAGTTACATACCTTCATAGAGTATCTAAGCTCATCAGCATCAAATTCAGCAGGAGTTTTCAGCATAGCCACAACGACATCTTCTAGATTGCTTTTGAGAGCTTTTTTCAAAGCTTCTTCCAGAGGCTATGAGAAAAAACAAATGTATAACAACTCTTTATAGAACTTATTCAAATGATAAAACATTACTTTCCAAACACACAAGAAAATGTTCGATACCAAGCAATGTGTAAGAACTTCATTCTTCTTGCCTCAAGGAAAAAGCAGTTGGTTTACATTTTTTAATATGTACATAACTCCCTTGTCCTTTGTTCTCTGGGCATGTGATAATCTCCGAAATAAAGCTCTTGCACTTATAGAACAAACAGTTCTGGTAAATTTATTGAAGTCCTTGTTAATTTATTCTTGTAAAGTGGCTTTTCTTTGCTCATTCTGTTCACACCCATTCCCAGGTAGGGCTTACCTGCCTGTAGCTGAATGACCCAGGTTCTATTTTTTAAAAAAGGAAATAAAACTCCTATTTTCAAGAAGAAACTGGACAGCCATTTGTCCAAAATGGTATAGCATGTCCTGCTTGAGGAGAAGGCTGGGCTAGAAGACCTCCAAAGTCCTTTCCTCTCTATGTTCTACAATGAAGCTCTTCAAACCCGAATCAGAACCATAATGGTTATTCATTCATTCATTCATTCATTCATTCATTTATTAGATTTATATACCATCCTTTTCCTTTCCGGGACGCAACTGGAAGCTATACCTCTCCTCCCACCAATATTAAAAAGCTAGTGTGCTTTATGTAGCCTATTTTTAGAAGTCATGTTCCAACCATCAACATGGTAATGAATTTAATATTTTATTTATTCATCTCAGCTGTTCTTTCTCAAACTTGGCAATTTTAAGGTAGGTGGACCTTAGCTACTAAAATTCCCCAGCCAGCATACTTTTGAATTCTGGGAGTTGAATTCCACACTTCTCAAAATTGCCAAGTTTGAGAAAGACTGATCTAATCATACATAATATGCTAAAAGTGAAAAGCATGTATGCAAGGTATATACTAGAGAAGTTACCTTGCCATGCTTCTGTTGATAAGTCCTTTTGATCTGCTGTCGTTGGTCATTGGTTCTTTTGGTCAAAATATTGATGATGCCTTCTTCATCAACTCCTAAATCATGAATGAAGGGGGGGGGATTTCATTAACACAAACATAATCAATTCAATCCATACTACAACCAATAAATCAAAAGGTAGCACTGTTGTTCAACTGAGTTATCCATAAGGTTGTTTTCATCAACATATTTAGCCTGGCGGCAAATCATATTTTTTTTAATTCCTTCCAACAGTACATTGGAAAGAGAAATATGTCAAGGGATATTGTATTTGGTCCAGCTGAAGAACAACGTTCTAAAACTAGAATCAGTGGTGGGATTCTACCGGTTCGAGCAAACCATTAGCTCTGACGTTCAGCCGTGAGCGAAGCAGTTCACTCTGATTTTGAAGTGGGCCCACTTAATTTAATTTAATTTATTAAATTTCTATACCGCCCCTTTCCTGGAGAGGAACTTGGCCTCTCCTGCATTACACTCACCTATATTTCTGTTTCCGAAGCCCAACTGATCGGCGTGGCAGAGTGGATTGCCGCGCCTCAGCCATTTTCCTTGCTGGCAACAATGCAGAATGTGAGTTTTCTCCAAACTGCGCACGAAAAATGCGCGCTTAGCAAACCAGTTGTTAAACCGGTAGGATCCGACCACAGACTAGAATGGAACTAGATTTGGTATGAGGTGAAGAAGCCTCCAAAGATAAGTTTAAGTTTAAAATATGGGCCAGGTTCTACCAGAGGCTCCAAAGAAAAAAGTCCCACCAATTCATATTCTTGAGACTATCACAGATGCATCCATTCTAAACCCTCCTCTCTCTTCCTTCCTGGTCACGTGACTAAGAGCCTTGGTAGTACAGTGGTCTAAACACCCTGTTATTAACACCAGCTGCCTGCATTTACTGCAGGTTCGAA
>JANHFK010006401.1:119453-135516 GCA_036250565.1 Sibynophis collaris
CTCCCCCTCCCCGCCAACCCACCCTCATTAGTTTAACTTGAGTTAATTATGAATAGTAACTGAACTTCAGTCTCTTATGTGTTAAAGCAGAACAATCCCAAACAGAAAGACACAGACACAGCTATGTGGTTTTTATTGTCTCAAGGAGACAGAAAACCAGCAGGGCTTCCTTCATCAAGGCCACCATCTTTCCAATACTTAATCTGATGAGTTTAAAAATACCCTGCAAATACATCATCTAGGAAAACAATCTTTCCACGTTTCCTTTCCCACCCCCTTGCCCAGTTACATCGCTGGTCAGAATGAGTGAATTGGACTGACATGGAGGTGATGGAAAGAGAGAAATGGTCTGAATGTCAAAATGACAATGTATATTACATGGTTAACAGAATAAATGGTATGTGGGTATTTTCATCCCCTATGTCATAAATAAGGTTTTTGGGTTTTTTTGCCATCTAAATGTATTTTAGTTTCTTTCCACTTAGGGCTTGCTTAAAGGATCACTTTCAAAGATCAGTCTTGATAAACAGGGCTCAAATTGAACTCTTGATAATCACTTGTGTGTCTGTAGGCGTCGGTGTGGGTGTCTATATATCTGTCTATATCTATATATGTCATGAATGATATTCTGTCGTGTTGACTGCAGATTCCGGGACACAGTGTGCTGGTCTGCTATTAATGAGGACGTGCATCAGATATACAAGCTAACTTTGATGTTGAAAGGTAAAACTTATTTACCATGTTTATGTGTGTGTGTGTGCATATATGTGTATATATTGTTTTGGGATGTGAGAAAAATTGACAACCGTATTCTTAAATTCATTTTTTTTTTAGCAATAGCAGAAAATCTCTTTATTATCTATGAGAAAGTTTTAATAATGTCTTTCTGCTGCAAAGAGCAATGCTAAGAAATGGCAGGGTGTCATTTTGTTTTCAAAATGCATTTAAGTTACGGTATATTGAATATGTGATTGATATTGAAAAAAGCTTGTTCAGTTTTACCTCTATAACAGAAAGCAGAGAGGGCCAAAATGCAGCAAGAGATATTGTATGTTTGACAAGGAAGAAGATAACAGTCCTTAGCTTATAAAACAGTCAGTAAATTCTTATAAAGAGTCTTTCTCTTGAAACGGAATGAAACATAGAATTTTCTGCTTTTTGCTTTTCCAAATCTGTAATGGTTAAATTGGAAATAAGAGATTTTTGTGTGTGTGATGCAATCCATACACATAGCAATCATTATTAAATCAGATGAAGAAATTGATAAACATCTTTTCTTAAAAGAAATATGTTTAGATACAGTTAGAAAACTCTGATTATACTTTTTAAAAGTTATAGATATTTTATATAAGAGGATACTGTAGTTAGCCTTTAAGTAGTTTGTTTCTTTGTTTCGTTTTTAAGTTTCAGATACTGTGCTTTGTTTTAAGGAAACACTAGATTTAGGCATGCACCTCAGTCTGAAGAATGCTAGTTATTTGATGACTAAAATAGAAATATATAGAATATACCCCAGTAAACACAGCAGGACTTATTTTGAGATAAAGATGCAGTAATTGTTCTACCAACAGAAATAAATAGATTGAAATAGAACAATTTTGAATTCGTGAACTATTGTGCCAATATTAAAAAAATATTTTAAAAATACAAAGGAGTCTGTTATATTTCTAACTCTATTTCTAAACATACTATTTAGAAATAAATATTGATAAGTAAAATCAATAAAATTGCTCCTTCGCTAAAGTAATGGGAAGTTTATTATATTAATTCTAACCACTGGAACGCTTATCCTTAAGATTCTTCAAATTCCACAACCATCTACAAGAGCAATTGCTTCTCATTAATCAAGATATAAATATTATTCAAAAGCTGTAAAACTGGCGATTTGTTAGTGTTAGGTGAAAAATAACATTTACATGCCTGTCCTAACAGATTAATGACATCTAATTAATGAATGAATCTCACAAGGCATAATACAGTTGTATTTATCTATTTTAAGGAGTTAAGTAAAACATTAAGTATATACTTTAAATATTGCAGGTACTAAAATATATAATACTTTGCCGTTTTCAAAGGGGAAAATAGTACCATCCATTTTGATAGTTTTTTATTCCATAACAAAATATTTAACAGTGCAATTCCATATGCATTTTCAGAAATAAATAATTTATTTATAAATTATTCACTGAATTATTCCCAAATAATTTTGTGTCCAACTACAGCATGTATATGTGTGTTTATTGTCATTTGCCTGCAATTATTAAGTATGAATTTGAATGTTAAGTAAGGCAAACAACATTTACCTATTTTTCTGTCATTATTTCTGTATTTTACATTTCCATTTTGGCCAAATATAGAACAGAATACATGCTTAGATTATGTTCATAGACACTTGTATGCAATTTCAACTAAAATGAAAGATTCTTCATATGTTCCTCTTCTATCCTGAGGGCTATGCTGCATTATATTACCCAAAATTAATCTTCCTGTCCATTTTCAATTAGTATGATTCCTGTCAATATTTCCCTAATGTTGGCAGTACAGAAACTTCTGGTTTTACACTATTTTTCACATCTCCTGCATGTAGTTTCACAACATATCTCATATTAAATTTACACAGCAATCCTCAATACTCAAATCAAGCCTTCAGTTGAATCTTACACTGTAATGTTTCCACTTTTAAAGGTTTGCTGCCTTTTCATACTTTTTGAATAGTTTTGAATCTTAAATCAGTTTGAATTAGTTGTATATGTTAGAGGTCACCAAACTTAACAAACATTTCGACAGTTCATTGATATTTGCTGTAGGTATTTGTTGAAGCGATTTGCTATGACAGAAAAAAAATAGTAAAAAATTGTACTACTTTAACCTTTTCACCAGCAATTATTCAAGTGATTGATCTTTTTAATGTTTAAAGATAAATAGGCTCTAAGTTCTAATGCAAAGAATGGTGCAAGCAGATTGTATGGATCCTCCTCACATAAATCTGTTTAGTATTGTTGGTACCCATAGTTCATTCATGGCATAAACCTAGCATTTTACTCAGAAATAAATCCCCTCAGTGCGTAGAGTTTGCATTTCCAGGTTCTTGCCTAAATTATGTAATTTCAGAGTTACCCATCCATATGTGTTGTCATGTTTTATAGGCAGCTATAGTAGGTCTTCTAGCGTTAGTAAACATCCAAGTACCTTTTAAATCAAAATCCATTTCTCCAGAGGTATTTGGGATGGTCTTGTTCCAAAGGTGTTTACTGATCCAGGTCAGCAAGTGTCTTTGCAAATGTCATAGATTGAATCAGTATTTTCTGAATACAAAGTCAATGGTTGTCTCTTTTCAAGACTGTTGGATCTAAATGTGTAGATTGATATAGGATTGTTACTCACATATCCAGTCTCTCACTGGTCAAGAATCATTGTCAGCTTCTACTTGAATCCACCCAATAAAAGATTGGTTCTTTTATCCAAATGTTCTTCATGTTAGATTTGTCCTAACACTCTACTAAAATCTGTCCTCATTGCCCAAGTCTTGGCCGCCTGCTATGTGATGTCCTTTCAGGTGCTTGAAAAAAGAGCTACTGTAGCCCCCACCCCCACACACAAATCTCTTTTCAAATATTCCCAGTTCCATCAGTTTTTCTTCAACAATGTCTATCCCCAGATCACCCTCATTCCCTTTCTTTGAATCTGTTCCAGTTGGGATCATTCTTAAACTATGATACTCCACTGTGAACACAATATTCAAGATGAGATGACCAATGCAGAATAAAGTATAATTATTACATCTTTAACTGTATCAGCCTTACCTGGAATTAGAGAATAAAGATTCCAGTTTTAGCAGACTTCTATTATTTATTGGCCAGGGTATCTATTGCTTCCACTTTAGTATTCTAGAAAGGCTACAATTTATACAATAAGCATATTATAGATGATAAATTGCAGGGAAACACAAATGGATAATTTATCACAAGATACTAGAATTTTGTCAAGGAAAATGTAAAATAAAATCAAGAGAAGAATTGGTAGCAGAGAGGTATGATTGTTAATGGTTCAACGATGGATAATTACTAGAAATATTTAAAGTAGACAAAAGAATTTGTGGTTTTGAGAGCATTGTACATCTGAGTTTGAAATAGAATTGTGTACAAATGATGTAATTGCTAAAATGTATGCTAATTGAAATTTGAAACAAAAGAAGAACAAGTGAAAGAAAGATGATAAAGTAGGCTAAAATGTTGGTTACGATAAACCGAGGAACAATGCAAAAATTTGTGGCTGAAAGGATTGAAAGTTACACCATGTTACAGTCTTAAAGTTAAAATATAAAATGACGTATTGTTGGTATGTCTCACCAGAGAAAATGTTAAGAATATATAAAATTATACTGGAAATTGGAGCAACAAGAACACACATTTTTATCATGTTTAGAGGTTGTATAAAAAAGCTAGAAAATTCTGGATTCAAATATTAATGAAAAATCCCATTGATTCAGAAGATTTTGGAGATTTATATTACAGCTGAGACCAAAGATTTTTCTTTCAGCATTGATGGATAAATATTTGGTGGAAAAGTTATGGAATTTTCTGTTTGTATATGATAATTGCAGCAAGATTATCATATGCACAAAGATGGAAAGAAGAATGGAAGAATGGTTGGTGGAACTTGCTCAGATAGTTAAATTGATTTCCTTGAATTGAAAGCTTTCTGGGCATTCAGTTCTCATAGAAAAGACAATTGTCTATGTTTATTACTGACTGGAAATCCTTATAGACTTTTTGTAGGATACAAATAAAGGTGAACATATCCATATTTATGATTTTGATGATTAGAGATGATAGATGGAAAGAAGAGGGTTATGTTGTAACTATACGGTAAGAGGTAAATTACTTATGACTGCAATACAAAGATTGGAAGCTACTTCTTAGTATCTTTTTTCTTTCTTGTCTATTATTATTTTGTTCTTGCAGTTATAGCTTTAACTTTGATTTATTTATTTATTTATTTTTGTTTTTCTTAGTTTATATCCATGTGTATTAGTTTTATCTTCCGTTTAAAAATACTTACTAAAATTTATATATATAGAAAGATTTACAGTATTTGCATAGACTCAAGACGGCTAGACAATCTATATAAAACATAAATCACCGATAGCACTAACCATAGATAAACATCCACAATTAATCATGTCAAATATAAACTGTTTCAATAACCATTAAAGCCATAACTTCTACAATACCTTTAAAAGTAAACATTCGGACTGCCATATAAACTCAGAAGTAGCCAAGAATCCATACATTGCTAATACATAAAGGATGAGCATCAACCACAAGATTCTGTCTTTACTGTTTTCTGGAAGCCCCAACATAGATTAATCTAACATCTCAAAGCTAGGTCTTCCATA
This sequence comes from Sibynophis collaris, assembly GCA_036250565.1. Classification (NCBI taxonomy): domain Eukaryota; kingdom Metazoa; phylum Chordata; class Lepidosauria; order Squamata; family Sibynophiidae; genus Sibynophis; species Sibynophis collaris. The sequence goes on from JANHFK010006401.1 coordinate 124,852, forward strand.
AGCAGGCGGTTGGACTAGAAGTCCTCCAAGGTCTCTGTTATTCTATCCTATAATGGTGATTTCTTACAGAAAACATTACCTCCTCATCTGAGTCCCTTTGATCTAATTAAAATGTTACATAAATCACAGAATAGTAGGGCTGGAAGGAACCTTGGAGGTCTTCTAGTCCAACCCCTTGCCCAGTGGTGGGTTTCAACTAGTGTTGCTATGGGTTCGCTTTGCACAATGCATTTCGGAACATTGCATTGTTCGCGCCTTTCATCTGGGCTAAAAACAACCAAATATAGGTAAGCATAGCGCAGGGGCGGGCGGGGGGCCCCAGCTGACAATCACAGAGAACCGCTACTGGCACATCAAAACCGGGGTGAACCGGTAGCCACCCACCACTGCCCCTGCCCAAGGCAGGAGTCCTTATTCCATCCCAGATAAATGGTTGTCCAATCTTTTTGTGAAAAACTCCAGCGATAAAAGCACCCACAACTCCAGGAGTTAAGCTATTCCATTGGAAAATTGTTCTCACTGTCTGAAAGTTCCAGGTTGGATGTCTCTTTAATGAGCTTTCATCAATTGTTTCTTGTCCTGCCTTCATGCACTTTGGAGAATAAGTCAATCCACTTTTCCCTTCCAATCCCCTGAAATATTGAAAGATGGCTATCTGGATATGTCGATTATGGTTCAAGAAAAAAAAATCCTGCAAATTATTTGGTGCCAAACCACATATGGTTTTATATGTAAGTCAAAACAGCAGCTTTTTTTTTGGACCAAAGGTCTGTGGATAGCCAATCCACAGATCCTTAAGGTGTAATGTGCTGCTGATAAATAATATTGACACTGAGTCGACTTTTTTTTTAAGCTAAAATCTGAAATACAAAAGGATTTATCTTCTATTTTACAAAAATAAAGAAAGTCATTTGCCTACACAGGTAGTCCCCAACGTATGATCACAACTGGGACCAGCATTTCCACTGCTAAGCAAGGCGATTGGTAAGCGATTCCTGCTCGATTTTATGAGCTTTTTTGCCACAGCGGTTAAGCGAATCACTGCAGTGGTTCAGTATGTCATGTGGTTGTTAAGCGAATTTGGCTTCCCTCATCGATTTTGATTGCCGGAAGCTGGCTGGGAAGTTGCAAATGGCAATCACCTGACTCTGGGATGCTGCAACTATAGTAAAAACATGCCAATTGCCAAGTACCTGTTTTTGGATCATGTAATCCAGGGGTCCCCAACCCCTGGTCTGTAGCCCAGTGAAAAAGCCACAGCCCGTTCGAACTGGGCCACGGAATTGGTGGACGAGTACGCATGCACGTGTGCCCGCATGTGCAGCTGCATTTGTGAAAGCGGCTCACGCATCCTCTCTTCCCCTTCCTCCACCAATGCCGCTGTCTCCACCGATCTGCCAGAAAGGTTGGGGAAAACTAATGCAAACCTGAGGATGCTGTGATGATAAGTGGAAGGACCGGTAATCAGTCACTTTCTTCAGTGCCAATGTAACGTCAAATGGTCACTAAAGGAATGGTTATAAATCAAGAATTATCTGTATTATCATTCTTAGCTTGGTAACTGTTAGGTATGTTGACCAGCTGTTTGCATTATTCTTACTCAATACCCACAATCATAGTTACATAAGGATATCAATATTTTAACAAGCTACAATGAAGTAAAAAAATATGGCATGTGCATCCTGACAACATTGCCCAAAAGATACAATTTAGTAGCTGCATCTGATGCAAGAACCTGAGATGCATTATGATGTTACAAGCAGTTGTTGTTATTCTCTCACTTAGATCACAGAAAGAATGAATTAACTTAATGACTCTCCCTGTCTTCCAACACTATTTCCTCATATGATCATGGAGGTGTATATTCAGCAACATTCAGTGTTTAGGTTAGCGCCTTAAGTGGAAGGGCCTGCCGTGCCTTTGACAAACACTTGTCAAATGTCCTGACAATCCTATTGTCAAACAATACAAAACAAAACAAAACGAACATTAGAAGAGAATATTTGTAGCTCAGGGTTGACATGAGGGGTCCTTGGTGCTCTCTGAGCTTGGTGGTTTTCTTGCAGATGTTTCATTACCAAACTAGGTAATATCATCAGGGCAGAAATGTCTACAAGAAAATCACCGAGTTCAGAGAGCACCAAGGATCCTACAACCAAAACTTGATTAAACAACCAAAAAAAAAGTACAGTAAATAACTTGCACTTTTGGGATTTATGTAGGGCAGGGGTGTCAAACTTGTAGCATCATGTTTTCATCACGTGATGTATCATGACTTTTCCCCCCTTTGCTAAACCGGGGGTGGGAGTAGCCAGCGTGTGACGGCCCACGGGCCACAAGTTTGACACCCCTAATGTAGGGGTATTTTGAAGCTCACCTTGTTTTACTCTAAAGCACTGTCTCAGGGACACTCTGCTTTCACACTGATTATCACTAAGTGGTCTACTTCAAGAAACCTGCAATTAACTACTCTTCTAAATTAGAGAGTAATTTAGAGAGGTTAGGGAAACACTGAAATGAAAGCCAAAGAACTGACACTGAATCTGAAAAAAATGAAAGTTTTTCTGATGCAGAACATTTAGATGTAAACAGTTGATGAGCCACAGATTAATAACCTGGAAATTATCTTCAACTCTGCATTGTTGCTATGAGTCCAGGTGTTTTCAGTAGCCTGAAATAGCTTTTAATTTTGACTGCTGAACCACCTGCCATTATTTCTAAATAGATACCTTCTGGGTCTGATAATTCATGCACTATTAATTACAAGCTAATGTTGTCCTTAAAGTCAATTCAGAAGCTTTAGCACATACAGAATTCAATAGCTATAATTTTATCTGTTTTACTAGATTAATTCATGTCATTTCAGTTTATAAGCAAATCAACCAACCAGAACAACTGATTTAAAGATCTAAGTTTGGAGCACAAATATTTGAAAAAGCACCTCTTCCCATACCAGTTTGCCTATATCTTAAGATCTTCTATTAGACACTTATTATTGTGTAAGAAATCCTTATTGGAATTGTGTTTTTTTAGTACAATACCAGTAAGAAGGCCCATTCTGCATCATCTTTTAATTTAAGTAATTTCTAAACCTCTTTCCAGAGGGGAGCAACAGAAACAGACTGTAAAGTGGGTGTGTGGGGTCTCTAACAATGCTTTGAGATCTAAGCACATAGCATATAATCTTATAAGCTTCCTATAATCTTCTCGGCTATCCTTGCCACTCTCTGTATGGACTTTCTATCTGAGGCACTAATATGACTTTCACTCATATTAAAAATAATATTCTCACATGAATTCTTTGCCTATGTCCCACACCACCAATGGGACTACAGGTAGTTCTTGACTAACAACCATTATTTAGAGACCATTTGAAGTTACAACAGCACTGAAAAAAGTGATTTATGATAGTTTTTCACACTTACAACTTGGAAACTGGCATGTATTTATGATGGTTGCAGTGTCCTGGGGTCATGTGATCCCCTTTTGCGATCTTCTGACAAGTAAACAAAATGGGGCAGACAGATTCACTTAACAACCCGCGGCATTAAGTTAACAACTACAGTGATTAATTTAACAGCCATGGCAGGAAAGATCGTAAAATGGGGCAAAACGCACTTAACAACTGTCTTGCTTAGCAACAGATATTTTGGTCATAAGTCGATGACTATCTGTAAAATATAACAAAAAGTGTCTCATATTTCTTAAGGATTAAAAAACCAGTTGCCAATCATTGGAATTACTATCTAGTTCTAGCACCCAACAATCTGAACTAACCATATTAACAGTGATCTGATTATTTCAGTAGAATTGCATCGGTCTGGTTTTACAGAGGCTTCCCTGTTCTTTTCTGCAAGCAAAAGAATGTATGTGAACACCATGTATGCAATTAGGCATAAAGCCTTTCCCATGACATGTTTTAACAACATTTTGTATGCTTCGGATTGTATCCATTGGGCACAAATCAAGGAAAGAGGCGTCTAAGTGACTTTAAAATCAATAGGATTTGAGTCCACAACAGTTTTTCCACATTCCATTCATTTCAAGCACATGTAGACTTATCCACCTTTCTAAAATTGTCTTTCCATTTGTTTGGGAAACAGTTATGACATTTCTTGCACAATAAAGTTGCTGGCACAATAAAATCTAGTGGTCTTTATATTTTATAGTCAATTCATAAAGCAGACACCACTATTCTATATATTAACTTTGATGCAAACATTAACTGGAAAACATCGAGTACACAGCAAGGCCTATTACTAATTAAGCAGCCTTCACACAGATACTAATTCCCCATAAAGCTACTTAAAGTTTAAATTAACTGTTCTCTGTTAATATCTGCTCTGTATAATTCATCTATTCAGGTAAAATTAAGATTTCTTGCCCACACTAGGTGGATTGGATTCCAAAACACCTATGGATGTTTGCAAAAGGAAGGGAGGCTTCCCATTATTTCAGTCTTTGCTTAACCTCTTAAAAGTAACAACAACAACAACAATCCTATTAGAATTTGGATTGATTCCTAATCAGTTAATATTGGGGCTGTCTGTTTTAACACAATGCATAAAGGCCAAATGTTTAAGAAAGAGATTGTAGGCCAGATATGTCATAAGGCAAACAACTTTGGGCCAGGCATCGTTGTGTTGAAATGTGAAGGGCTAAAGACAAGGCTAAATATATAAAGCCTTGATAATATTTCAAGCTACCACACCCTGCATGGAGTAAACTCCATGAGGGGAGAGGAGAGGAGAGAAGAAAAGGAAAAGGGAAAGGAAAAGGAAAAGGAAAAAAAAAATTCTACATACAATTTACTAATGGGGCTGTTACTTTCTTTCCCAGGAAGAAGTTTGTTCTCAGTACATCCCTTTCTACATTAATCTTCTTTGTTAGGAATGGGAATATTTCATTTGCGATATTTTTTATTTAACATATAAATATGGACACTCTTATCAGGAGATAGGATTGGCTGTTAAGTTTTCTCAGAGCTTTAAAATGTGTACACATCAACTCCCAGAATTCTCCAGCCAGCTTGGCCAACCCCAAATTAATTATGGCTGATTTAGAAATCCAAACAGAAGTTGGCCCAATTTAGGATTTAAATGAGGACATCTGGAAGTTTAGGGTTGCAGGCTAGAGCGAAACTATCTTACAAGGAAAAAGTGGCAAACCACCTCTCTTTCATGGCAGAAAATTTTGTGAAAGTGTCACCCACAAATAAGTACAATTCAGCTAACCTTACTGGTTTTTTACTCAGCAGAAATTAAATCCTCTGAATTTATCAGTCCTGTCTCCAAAATAACTCACTGAGCTGCTGTAATAACACACATACAACCCAAATTTCGTGTACCTGAAATATAGGCTTTGAGCCACAAACATGTTATGCCATAGAACAGTCTGTCTTAACCTCAACCACGTGCAAGAGGAGTGGGCTTCAACTCCCAGAATCCCCCAGCCAAGTATGCTGTGGGTGTGGGTGTGTAATTCTGAGAGCTGAAGGACACACACCTTAAAAGTTGTTGAAGTTGAGAAACGTGGTCCTAGAAAAATCCAATTATTTTCAAGGTCCCCCAAAAATGTTAGTTTTATTTCCCCCAAGCTGAGAGAGAGGGGGGGAGTTAGCTCTTGGAGAGTTTTTGTTTTTCTCTTATGGGATACTCCTATTTTTAATGGGCCAGAGTTTTGCAGAGTTTCTGCAAAAAAAAAAAAAGGAATTACATTCTTCTGTCACGCCGCGGTTAGAAGAAAACACGGAATATTAAATAAAAACACGTGCATTTTGAAATAACTTCAGACCTCCGCCACTGAATGCTTTGGATTAGAATATAAATTATTATTCTGAGGAGGAGTGGGGGGGAAAGGCTCAGATTATTCGCCATAACTCACGTAAGACTTTTTGCCCCTGAGCTCGTAGCCTGCTTTCTTAAGTGTTACACTTTCTTTGTACTTCCCCCTCACACACACACGCGCGCACACACACACTTTGCTGTGTGGTGGATCATCCAATCATAGTCTTCCATGCAAATATACCATAGCCTGCTCAGATAAAAAAAGGCACAATTAAACCTAAGTACTCACAGAGGGCAAATATAAGTGAACTTTTCTAAAGCCTGCTTTCACCTGTGTTGCAGGGACCGCTCAAACCATGTCAGCTGCAAAGACTTTGCCTGCACCCCTCAGTGATCTGAAGATTCAATATACTAAGGTTAGTTCTATTTATTCTGGCTAACTTTATTCAAACCATGATCCCCAAACTCTGAATGTTCTTCTTCTTGCTGCTATTCTTGCTTAGGCTTCAGATCTGAAGTGACGGGTGAATTTATTCCAGTGCTCTCGTCTGTCATGTATTGGCCTGATAATAAGAGCTCCTGAATCATTTCTAGCCCCAGAAGGTATCTCAGAGAAGAGAAACAAGGTTGAAACGTCATTTATATTAACCCAAAAAAAAGCATTTTAGGTTTGATGTGAAATACAGGTGTAAAACTACGTGTGAGTTCTTGGAACTGTGCCCTGCTGGACTGAACTTCTGCATGTTTACATTAATACATTTCACTAGAGATTTAAGTTTTCACTAGAACTTAAGTGGGAGTTGTCAGTGGCTGAATGGAATAAGCCTAGCTGTAACTACAACCGTAAAAATTCCATAATGATGTGATGGTTCAACAATAAACAGGGTAGAAATTATATCCATGATCCCACAGCTGTCCATTAAGCTGAGGGTTGTGAGAACATGCTAACGCTTAAGAGAGAATATTTAGTTTCTCAGATGGGGGGGGGATAGAATACATTAACTATCAGTGAAAACTTGGTTTGAACTGTGGTTTTGCAGTTTGAATATAGAAATACATATTTGAAAAAGTAATTTTCATCAAAATCAATTGTAAAGAATATAGATATAGTTGGACGATAAGTGCATAGAAGCGGAAAGCAGCCTCTGCCCACAGAATTACAAAGCCATGACATTCAAATAAGTAATCAATTATCCTTCACCCAGTTAAACTGGAAAACCTAGAGGTAGGCAAATTTGTACTCTAGTGCTACATGAAGTGGAAAACAATTCACTCTTCTCAAATAAGCTCAGATTCAGAATGTTACTTCAAGTGGAGCTAATTGGGCCTGAAAACATGAAGTTTGGCTAAGTCCACTGCAATCAAGCTGAAGAAGCTTATCTGTGACAGTTGGCAACATGATCCAGGAGCAGGTTGAGCTATGAAGTCTGAATTTAAACCAGGGGAGAGTAATTCAATGGCATTCCTCTGGGTAGGAGATGGATTTATAATATTACATAAGGATTTGACTTATGCCGTATGCACCAGAACACATTATATAGTTGCTTCATTCCAGCAGAAGTATTTTAATGCTCAGAAATGTCTTCCCCAATGAGTGGGACAACTGTGGTGTATTCCAATTTGTAGTGCAGGTTTATGATAAGGTTTTGCCCTCGTCCTATCTGTATTGTCAGTTGCAAAGTGATTTGCAATGTGCTTCCCAGTCTGCTACTTCATAACATTGAATACATAAAATATAAATGGGCTTGGATAGAGGTGAATGGGTTTCTATTATAGTGCAGTGCAATCTTTTCTATGTCCTGTCAGAAGAAAGGAGTTTTTCATCTTTCATGGGACTTAAGAATGAAAGTAGGTTTTGAAAAACAATGTAATCTCAGTGCCCTAGGAAAAGGAAGGCATTCTTGAAGAAATTACTCCTGCTTTAGATTCTTGAAGGCAAGCTTTCATATCCAGCCAAGCACCTTACTATAAACAAGTCTGCCTCGCAAGCACAAGTACCTAGAAAATTCTTTCTCTGTTCATGCAGAAATAGATAAGAGGAAACATGACATATTATTTTGGTTAACTTTTCAACCAGTTCTCTCTTTCCCCCCTGTATTTCTTGCACAAGACCGATTGCTGCAAAATACCTCTGAACTTTATCCGATAGCTAGCAGAACCCCTGAATGTTAGGTGAGTCTGGAGGGGTGGGAAGAAATCATGAAGGAGGGCTCAGCAGAAATCCAGATTTGAAGAGCTAAAAGTGATTCAGAGAATTTCTGGCAGGTGCACTCTCTGAGGTACATTTTGCTCTTCAGGTTTGGATTCTTGCATGGGCTCATCAAGAAGTTTATTAGTTGTCTCTTTGTGTTTTTATTGAGCACAAGTGTGGAAGGATCTTGGAAGGAAACCAATGCTCCCATCTAGATATATCAGGATTTCCAGTATTGCATGCATGTGCACCTAGTGTAAATAAGGCTGGATTGTTTAATCGTATCTGGAGAAAAGGTTAGGAGATAATTTTTACTGCATGTTAATCTGCTTTTAAAGCAAGAAAGCAAGGAGTGGACAACTGTGTATTTGATACGTTCCTGACTATCTCAAGTCAGGAATGTATATTTAAGCCAAAGTTAAGCACTCTAAAGTCCAGTTGATTTTAGTGGTAGAAAATTAAATCCAGACTTAACACTCCCACAAAAATAAAGAAGATGCTTTAACTTTGGCTGGAATGTGTCTCAATTATATAATCATTCACGAGGCCAGTTTAAGAATCAAATCAAGGCACGTTGAAGCAATGGGGGGGGGGAGGGAACTGACCTATTTGTTCATTAATATGAAATTGTGGCAGCCTCCCCACCTTAAAGCCAGTTCTAACACCTCTTAGTTATTTTACTTCTTTGTGAAAAGTTTGTCAATACATTTGGCAATATTTCACAAGGTTTTTCCTTGATTAAATGATGTGCATAACTTGTGGGAAAATACAATTGAATCCTACAATTGATCAAATTGAAGAGGATAGGTTTATTTTTTGAATAACTGAAGAAAAGTTTGAAGTGTCCCCTGATGATTGAACTCCATAGGATTTCGTAGAGTATGCTAGTGTTATTTAGCTTTTTTTAGTGCAAGGAATTTTAAAGTAATTGTTTGACCTGATAGTATTTGACAGTTATAAAAAGATAATATATGATGACCAAGACTTCAGCTGTATTCTTATTTTATTTGCACTGGCACTAATAAGGCCAAAACTTCTCCCAAAAGGACAGTCTGCATACAGTTATAGTTATGTAGCATATGTCATCAGTTGTTGTCCAGATGTGTTGGATCATAACTCCCATCATCACTCAGCACAGCCATGAGCTGGATGAAGATGCTTGGAGTTGCCATATATATATACCTATACAGTCTGGAAGAATGTTCTGTATGATACCAGAGTCTAAAAACAATCACTTTCCTCAATAATATTGTTTTATAGCTGAAAAAACTAACCCATGCCCAGAAACAATGTTACTGAGTCTGTGTACATATTTACTCAAAAAGTAAATTTAAGAACAATGGTTTCAAGGATCACAGCCTAAAACTATGTCAGAAATTGATGCTCTTAGAAATGAGGTGTTCAGCCACTTTATTTAGCAAAACTGGATTTCTAGAAAGTCCAGTTGCCTCTTGAAAAAGCACCTTTGGGACACTTTATCTAGTCCCTCTCTGCAAGATCAGTTTCAGGTTTTTGAAGCCTGAGTATAGGTGGAGAGCAGTTGAACAGATGTGTACAATGGCAAATCATTTTGATTCTTCATCTCATTCCTTTTTCAGTTGAATTGAAGTACTGGTTGGGTAGATGCAGGAAGTGAATCTTCAATGCACGAGTGATAGATACCTGATGCTTTCATGAAAAGAAAATAACTCTTATAAAAGAAACCCACACTATACCTTCACATTTTAACAACTATCAGATGGACACCAATACCTCCTCAATCGAACCTAAATGGTATTAGATCTAGTCCTGACGAAATCAGTAGAATTTAATTTAAATCTCAAATCAATCATTTCCACTGAATTCACCAGCACAAGTAACTAATAAAAATGATTTTGACCTGCATTCCTTCCATGCCTCAAATTTATACCAAAGGTCAATCAGAAACCCCAAGAACCGTGTGCCTTTCGATGCACAGATGTGCAAAGTACTCGAAAGAGCTGATAAGTTATATCTCACCTAGTAAATCTTTTACTCGGTTGTGGCTTGAACTTTAGCAATGATTATTTAACCTCATCCATCCCCTTTTTCACATTTTCATTTTAAGAAATGCTTCCGATCTTATGTATCATTACTTAGTATTCAGGTTTCAGAGCTTCTGCAAACACATTCATAGCTTCACATGGCACACTGCACAATTTTTAACTATGCACAGGAAGGGAAAAAAATACACTTCTTTGTCACCCTTTGTGAAGCTAAATTGAAAGTAACAAAAACATATTAATTAGATAAGCATGAAAAGCAAAACACAAATAGAAGTGTTAGCTGTTTAATTAGCGGTTGAAAAGCGTCAAAGGCTTTAGCTTAATATTGCCCAATTTTTCATTCTTGAGCAATAAACAATAGCAAACCTGTCACTTTCCCTTCTAACTCAGTTCTCATGTTTTCTCCTTTATATTCATTTATGTTGTATTTCCATAATAATTTAAATTTGCATGAATCCATATGAACCTTTTCAATAGTCTGTGCGTTTTTGTACATAATATGGCTTTTTGGGGGGGAAGATTCTTTTTGAATGACACCAAATCAGTGTGATTTTTCATGTGCACGCAAATTCTGATAGAGTATGGCAAAATCCTGGGCTTAGAAAATTTAGAACTACGCCGCCTTCGTTATGACCTAAACATAGCTCATAAAATCATCTGCTAC